>KV417510.1:259799-272468 GCA_001630335.1 Athelia psychrophila | reverse complement strand
AAAACGTAGGTCAGGACCGCGCGAGTATATTTAGGTGTAAGTCAAGCTCGAAGTGAACATGTTGGGTCGGGTTGGAGGAGGGGTTTCAATACATACCTGGTTGACAGTGGGCGTGATATCGGCTGCTGGGAGGATCTCCTCGAGGAATATCTCCTGGAAGTTGGACACGCCAATAGCTGCGCGTGCATAGAGAATGGGCGACGATATGTATGCGTTTCTAGTCGCTTTACTCGCCCTTCACCTTGCCTGTATAGCCCTTAGTCAGCCTTATTGTAGCAGCGAAGCGGATTGGACGGAACCAAGCTCACCTTCTTGACCAAGGCTTCCATGCCTTCTACGTCTGGGACATTTCCACTTGATGACAATGTTGCGAGTGTCATCAGGACGCAAAGGGGATGAACTTGTCTCCAGAGGGACATGGAGTCGGGCAGATGCATACAATGCAAAACAGCATGGACGACAGATACGACCACAGCGAAAACGAAAGTTCAAGACCCCGATTCATGCGGTGACGGTGCTGCGCGTCGCATATCAGCATGACCCTCCACTCAGGGAAACAACTGCGACTCACTTGTACGACACCTTGACCGCGGCGAGCTTGGCCTTCTCACTCACGCGGTTCGTGGTGAGCAGATCGTACTCCGTGTTTAGCTTCAGCTCCTTTTAGTGCTTGATTCTCCGTTTCCTGAGCAGGTGGAGTTGACGGCAGCGATTCAGCCGGATGGGCGCGACCAACCTCTGGATCTCGGGTGCCTTGGTGCACGGCTTCGCGTCTGCCTTCTTCGCGCTCGTCACCTCCCTTCACACCACATTCTTACTCCCTCACACCATCCTCCTCGCTCGAACTGAAAAACCTGCTAATCGTGGTCGGGGGCATGGGAACGAGGCGCTTGGGGGGGATGTTGTCGGGGAGCCCGAGCACGTCTGCCCCGCCCTGCTCGACGATGCCGATGATGGTGTTGACGATGCACCCGCGGACATACTTGCGCTCGGGGTCGTCGGTGCGGCGGGAGCGGTAACAGGAGTGGCCGTCGCAGAGGAGCTTGACGCAGTAGGGGAGGCGGGCACCCTGCTTCATGGAGAAGCCCTGCTTGTCGTTGCTGCCTGTGATGCGGGAGATGCAGCCATTCAATTCGTCGCGGGGACCTCCTGGGCGATGTTCATCCAGTAGAATGCGCGGCTGTGAAGGAATGCGTTGAGAGTTACTGGGAAAGGGCGGCAGGGGGGCTTACCATCGCATCTCATTTCTCTCCTGCTCATCTTGCAGGAGAAGCCATTTTGCATCAAGGAAGGATGTCTCATAAACGCACTAGAGGCCACTTCGGCGACGTTCGGCCCATCTGCGCCGTTGGTAGATCCCCTTGAGAAGAATCTCGCAGTGGACGGTCTTGACGTGCAGCGATCGGTGGTCGTGAGTTTTTCGGGGAGGCCATGTGTCGTCATCGCAGATTGGAGGATGACATCAGGGCGGCCGCTTGGCAGGCGTGTCAGAGACGTGGATTACAGGTCAAAGTAAGAGTTGGACGAGGAGCTATGCTGTGGACGATTGAATGTCTCAGAACGTGGGAAGCAAACTGTCACTGCTTGGCCACTGCAGCTACTACGCCACCTCAAGCTTACACCCTCTCCCCAGGCGATGCGTATTTGAGGCACGAATGGACAGGCATATGGAGCTCCCGGAGTCCTCTCAACAGCGGCAGTTTGCTCAACGTCGGAGCAACGTCGTAGCCAACCACAGGCGATCTGGCTTACGAATCAGGCGCAGGTCCGAGTTGCGACTGCTTTGTCCCACCAACACCATCCGATTCGACACCAACTGTATTTGACTGGGAATGCAGTGATATATAGTAATGCCTAGGGCCGCTGATCGACTCTTCTGACTACAAGAACGACTTTGGCAAATGTACCACGTGACACAGTTTCCAGCCGCCTGCAAACGCAAAGTACTCCCCCTGTACCACCCATTCAGGAAAAGCCGTATTCTCGTCGTCGTGCGGGTAGTGGTTTTGAATGCCTTTCATGAGCAAATTTACCATGAAATCATCTCGTGTGAGCCCTACCGCGCCGGCGAGACTGTCCGGGAGAGGACAGAGATCACCCGTAGAGGCGTCACGCACTTGTGTGCGCTCCTTCGTTTTGACGACGAGAAATTCCCGCGTATTGCTGGACACGAAAATGATACCGCCCGATGGGTCAGAACCTTGAGGTTCCTGCACTGACCACATGATGCCGCCGGTTTTGGAATCCCATACATGCACGTCCCCCCGTCTTGAGCAACTGGCGATCTGGGAACCATCCGAGGAGAATGCCAGAGAACTAAGGGGGTTCTCCCACTCGATACAGCTGGGGTGGTGTATTTTTGTAATAGGTTGGTTGCCGTTGGGAGGTGTAATGTTCCATAGTATCACCTCCCCGGTACGACAACCCGAAAGTAAACACTTCCCGTCAGTGGACCATGCAACGACATTCACATACTCGCTGGATCCTGTGTGGCTGAGGGGACCAATGACACGGGCGCCGGTCACAGAGTCCCAGGTATAGACAGTTGATTCGTCCGTTCCACATGCAATATGTGATCCATCGTAGGAGAATGCAACAGAAAAAGGCAAGGCTGCGCCATCTGTGTCTGCCATTTTCACAAGCTCTTCGCCTGGTGCCGTATCTCGGATAATAATAGCGTGGTCATAGGATCCGGTCACGATTCGGCGACCATTGGTGGATAATGCCAAGCATATCATGCCACCCGGAATTGTCACGAGCAGAACCGATGGATCAACGAGCGAGTCGTGGAATAGTCGATAGAGTATGGAATGGGAGGGAAGTAATGGCAGGGCCGTGTAGTAGACATAGAGAGGGTGCTCTGCGATCTCGGCAGCGAACTTGCCCGCAAAGTCGATAGCTTTGATGACAAGATCCTTGAGGCTTTTTTCCTCGAAGGTATTCTCCTGAACAATGGATCAGATAGTCGGTAATGTTCAGTGATCATAAGACGAACCTCGAGCCATGTTGCGACCCGTTGCAGCATAGGCGCTATCTCCTCGGATTTCTTCAATAAGCTCATAGCTTCAAACCAGTGAAGAAGATGGGTCCGGAGAAAGACGACAAGCTCCTCCATCGTCCATGATCCGGATGCTCCATCGGTGCATATGTGGTCAACCCAGGATTGGCATGCATATGCCAGCACCTCCGGCAGCACCTCTGTAGTTGGACGGATGAAGAGAACCATGTTGCATATGTTGCGCTTCAAGCCTTCGTTCATGATTAGAATATATAGGCCCGCGGTTTCTGCGCTAATCCGCACCGGCCCATGCGGTGGCACGAGCAGGGCCAACGGGTCGACGCTGAGCACATTGTGGAATAGTTGATAGAGTATGGAATCGGAGGGACAGCAAGGAAGGGCCACGTAGTAGACATAGAGTGGGTGCTCCGCGATATTGGCAGCGAACTTGCTGGCGAATCCGATAGCTTCACTGATAAGATTCACGAGACTTTGGTCCTTGAAGGTATTGTCCTAAACAATGGATCAGATAGGCGGCAATGTTCAGTGACCGTGAGATGTACCTCAAGCCATGCGGCGACCCGCCGGAGCATAGGCACCATCTCCGCTGAATTCTTCAATAAGGTCATGGCTTCAAACCAATGGAGAAGATGTATACGGAGAAAGATGACCATGAGCTTCTCCATCTCTCGTGATTCGAATGCATCATCGGTGTATATATGGTCAACCCAGGATTCACATGCGTATGCCAGCTCCTCCGGAAGCACCTCTGTCGTTAGGCGGGCTGAGAGTGTCTGAATGCTGCATATGTTGTGCTTCAAGCCAGCGTTCATTCTTTGAAGACATAGTGTAGCGGGTCCCGCATTCATCTGGGGCCGGACCGGCCCATGCTCGAAGTACCAATCGAGCCCGCATCGTTTATGGCTTGACAAGAAGTCCAAGAATGATGGATGGAGGACTTGGACGACATGTCCATGGGACAGAACAGAGCCTAGGCGTCTTATCATCACCATCACTTGTGGGGGCGCTGGTGAAAGAGGGCAGTCAAGCAAGCGATGAATGGCTGTCACCGAAAGTGGGATGGGTGATGCCAGGACGGCGCCCAGGATGGCGCGGACATTCGATACGAAATCGGGATCGTTCCGGTCTCCTACAGAGTCCAAGGCGGCCCTATAAAGCGTGTCGAGTGCCGGGTTTGCTTCTGAAATGGATGTGGGTGGTTGGGAAAGCAGGGATTCCAATCGCTTCAGCGGACACTCCGCATTAACAAATCTGCTGGTGTCGTTTACAGCCCACGGGAAAAAGCCGAAGGCTCGAGAACTGAGCTCCGCGATCGCGGTTGGGCCCTGCCAGCCCTCCTGCAAATGTTTGTTGCGCCTGACCTCTTCCATTTGGAATGTGAAGTAAGCAGATATATCTGAATGGCTACTTGAGCGTAGTTCCCGGCTCCGCAAGCGAGGGTGCAACATAGTGTTATCGGAGGCTGCGTAGATGTCATGCACTGTGCGGCTCGTGATGATAAATCTAACATTGGAAGGCAGGCTCTTCGTTTGATTGAGGAGAAGATCCAGAACGCTTGTCCAGTCACCCGGCTGTCCACATTCATACAATCCATCAAGTACAATGACGATAGCACCGTCGCCGGCTAGGGCGGGTATCGATGCGAGTGGTTTAACGATCAGCCTATCGAATTGTTCGGGAAGAAGCGCATCCAGGACTGGGGCTTTTTTGCGATCATTGATAATACCCACGATCAAAGCCAGTAGACGTTCGTCGAATGCTGCCATTTGAAGTGCAAGCGCTTTCACCGCTGTGTGAGGTTGACTCTGCCCAGGCGGTGCTCGGTCAAAGCTAACATATGCACCGAGGCGATCCATCTTAGAAAGATGTGTCGCGATTGCAGCTGCCACAGCGCTCTTCCCGATTCCAGCAACACCATGCAGAAAGAAAACATTACTGTTATCGCCTTTCGAGGGGTGTAATGCCCATGTAAGGATCTCATCGATGACGTCGCGACGGGTACCAGGGATACATTGATCGAGCGAACGGCGGGCTAAGGGCACCCCGGATGAACCCAGCTTGTCGAGTGTTTGGTTCACCACTATATTAGCTCAAAGCATAAGTGAGGCGGACGAAGGAGATGAAGGCGTGGCTTACGAATAGTATTTACATCTGTTTGTATGCGAAAGCAGACAATAGCAATCTGAACGGAGAGACCAGTGTCGAATTGTCCACGGAGGGTGATGAGACTCTGCGCCATCCCTGCGACTGTAACTGCTGTAGATGCACCCATAGTCTCTCGAAGAAGTCGGCCTGTGATGACATCAGATTGATCCACATTTAGCGACACCTTGACCGGAATAACGAAGGTCTCATACCTGCAAAGCCATGGCCGAGGTATTCTTGAATAAACCTGCCACATTCGGCTGTCTGGTTGAGAATTCTTTCGATGATATCTTCGAGCAGCTTTATCTTTGAAGGCTCTTCTTTAATAGCATCAACGAAGCCGTAAACATCTTGTATCGTTTTCAAGAGATCGGCTACGCTCTGGTCTATCGCCACTTGCGCCACAATGATCTAGCGGTTGTGTCTTCAGTAAGAATATCTGATACTCGGCAGTAACGTTTAACGAGGAATTGTCCATACCTTGTGAGCCGCGGATAGGATATCCCAAGCTCGTTTCGCATACGGATGAATCTGGGCATGAAGTTAGCGGACAGGCTCCCAGACGTTGCCTATACTTTCTGGCGGTAACATACCTTGGCAAGCTCGTCAGCTATGCGCATGAAGTGACTCAGTTTGTCGAGAACGTTGGCAATGGACTGGGAGGCCGTATCTGGTGGCACGGTCGGAACAGAGACGGCGAGCAGGCCATCGATGTTATCGATGTAGCCTCCTGTAGCTTTCATAGCTGTTTTTGGTTGCTGTGACAGTACCAAGGCCCACCGCTGGGCCTCATCGACGATCCAACTTCCATTGCTGGACAGTGAGAAATGTATCTTGATACACCCTTTGAGCTTGGATTTGATGTCACGGAGATTCAATTCGGCATCTGCGATAGCAAATAAATTAGTAAAATACGACCTAGCGCAAGCATACATGGCTCACCTTTCCCGTGTCGGCAGAGCTGAAGCAGGTCGCTAATCGTGATCACCGAAGCGCATATCATGGATGTGGAGCGGAAGGCGGAATCGAACAACTGCAGCGACAATACGGAGGACGTTTCACGCGCCTCGCTGCGTGTAAGATATAATTCAGCTCCGAGGTTCGAGCTACGAGAAAGGTGGGCGACTGACATTTGGAAAGTCTCCTTCCATTCTGGGCTCGAGGTACACAGGCGGGATTCGGTCTGTACGCTGCGGTCTTCGACTGTCGCCTTGACAAGAACATTTCGTTGCTCGCCTAAGATTTTGAAGCGCCGTGGAGGTAGATCATTGACACTGATGACTATACATTGTCGTTCAGGTATGGGTACCCGTCATAAAATTGGTCACTCACTTTGCAAAGTATAAGCAACGGGTGATCTGATTGTGGTGACATTGGTGCGGTAGTGAACTTGGGTGCCGGTATCGCTTCAAAGAGCTCCTTATACAAGCAACTGATCTCAGCTATGCCTCCTGTGAGTCACCGGAGCATGAGGAGGCAATGTACTTACGCTTCAATCCCAGAAAAACGGATAGGGCCTCGTGCCGAGATCATCCCCTGATCAGCTGTGATCTACCTTGATAGCGTCCCGCTCGGAATTCTCCTTTCACGCTGTCACGTCGCCACATGCACAGTGAAATGCAGGTGAAATACACCTAGAATGGAATGTAGAATGGCCGGCTGCCGCCGCATGTTTCTGGACCCTAAAACACGACCCCGTCGGGCATCAAACTGTATCGACAAGGTAGCCGTTAAACGCGACATCGCTGACCGTCGTGTGGATGAACGATACGCCGTCGTATCATCTACACTCGGAGTCAAGAATCCGATAGCGCCTTGTCGAGGGAAGAAGGAAGCAGACACGTGCGCCGACGCCGGCTGGACTCGGAGTCGTCATCTGTATCTCATTCCCCGCCACGTCTTTGTGAAGTCTTTGTCGTTGGTCTCGGTCTTCTGAACATCGTGTGCAGGTTTAGCTACGCGTTCTTTGCGTCGATTGGTGCCACATCTGCCTATGGTTTTCCTGTCACTCTTCGTGAGGACTAGGGGTGTGCACCGTACCCGTATACGGGTACGACCGTAATTTATACGGGTGGGGAACGGGGACGGCCAGTAAGCAATACGGACCGTACATTGACAAATTGGGGCTCGAACGGCACGGGTACGGGTGGTCATACAGCCGTCAACGGTTAGTACGACCGTAATTTATAGTTAAAATACAAAATATATAATAGGAAGCCCTGGAGTATATGTGGAGGTATTATTAGCATCTAAGAGTCATATATGTTCTTAACTATAGGTAAATCTACTCAGAAACCTCAAACGAGCGCCCCTGGGGCGCGTCAGCACATCACTTATCTCGCATCGGAACTTTTCCACGATGCGCCACATTACCGCCAACCAATAAATCCTCACGATCTCAACAAAAGTGCAATTGAGTGATATTCTGGTGATGTAATAATTGAATATGCAATACTTAGAAGCTAATTAGACAGGCAAATACAGCCAAAACATGCCCTTGATGATAAGATAGCCGTACAGCCGTATGGTGCCCGTATACGGCCGTATGGTGTACTGGTCGTATGGTACTTCAAAAACCCGTCAGCGGATACGGGCAAAATTAGCGCGAGCTGCCGACGGGACGGGTACGGACCCGTATTGACGGACCCGTACATACGACTGTAGACGGGTTACGGTGCACACCCCTAGTGAGGACAGGCCAGCTTTCGTCTTTCGCGAACTTTACCTTTCGAGTCTGGACCCCGCGAGCATGGGCGCTTTGCCGCGCCTTCTCTCTACGCGAGTGTGCAATCTTCAGCTTGCTTTCTGAGAGAGGAAAGACGTTCCGAGCAATCTGCAAGATCGGATCCAACCTGCAGGCTTCCGAATCGGGTATGTGCTTGGTCGAAAGCCAAACATCCGTGCGTTTACCCTGATACCTTCACATCTATCCTGATCATTCACTCCCGATAGGAGACTCCTTTGCACATTTCTCCGAGCAGCCGCTGTGGCTCTGCATGTGCAATTCAGTTGCAGCCGAGGGCGAATCAAGGGCTAGGACCAGGACCAGTAGCATCCGTTATTAACACACAGCGAGTCGCAATCGTGCTCGACGCGTCTGAATGAACTGACTCAAGGTTGTAAGGTGGCAAGACAATATGAATATTAAATGGACATACGTCACAGGGCACAGTACGATTCACAGAGACCCAATCTTCCCAATCTGATCCTTCTCTTTCACCTTCCCGTCATCCGGATCCGGCCCTCCACCGCCAGCGATCCCTACGCCCACGTGCCAAGCAGCCCTTTGAACGCTATCAATACCCCGCTACCGCTGATGTGGCCTTCGGCGACGAGCCCACCGGTGTTCGCCATCACCACAGCTGTCTCTCTCGAAGACGCGGGTAGAGAGAAGGGCGTGGAGGAGGGTAAGCTTGTAGTCTTGTGGGAGGTTGTGGGGTTTGATCCTGCTGTCGATTGGGATTGGGTTGGGATTGGTGTCAGAAGCGAAAGGCCTCGAGTTTGTTTCTTAGTAGGTGCTCACGGTTCAGAATCAAAGGGTTCAGAATCAAAGCCTGTCCAATATGTGGGCCCGAAGATGGTGTTCACGCCTTGTTCCGCCAGCGATGCGGCGGCGGCTTAGACGGCTGAGGTCCCTCCTATCCATCAGGATTCAAGAACAGGCATGTTGATTTATCCGGTGAGCGATCGTCGGGCAAGGTATATGTCGTGAAACGACTCTACATATGAGGAAGCCCGCTCTGCCCTGCGTATCTCGCATCGAACACCTCATGCGAGGTATTGCCCGCAACAAGATATTCCCTGCGCAACAGAAAGTCACGAGCATGAGTTCATAGCACCGGGAGTGAAGTGGGATGTAGGAAATGGAGACTTGCCTCTCCGGTATCTACAAGTTCTTCTTCGAATAGCGACCTGTAACAATGCCTGCATTTCCGTCGACGTGATAGGCCATATTGATCATATGCAAAGATCTTCTCCGACGGCGGGGTCTTCTCCGTCGACAAGCCAGCGCTCCGCCCGATCCATCAACGATGAGTCGTCATGTACACCCAGCGCAGGAAGATCCCTCAAGTTGGGATACAGTTACTCGTGCTTTTCGGATGCGGAAGGTGGAGAGGCGCCGAAGCGATGTGGATATCGCGGCAAGACTCTTGAGTGGCCGAATCTGGCCTAGGTGTGGTCTTGGAGCGGAGATGGGAGAAGGGGGCTGTTGCGGACTTGGGTACGCTCGAGGTCGTGGTGGGCGCTGATTTCATCTGAGGTTCCAAGATCGATCGTTCCTGCAATGTACATGCTGTGCTTTTCGCTGGTGCGCGGAGACAGTCTATCGCATGCCGAGCGGGATGCGCCATGTGCTGTTTTCAGAGCGAAGCCATGAGTAAAGTGTTTGCATAGGATATTCCCAGTGATTGACCTCGGGACATCCACGCCCTCGTTGACTGTCGTGCGGATGAACGATACGACGATGTCATCTGCACTCGGGGTTACGAATCCGATAGCGCCATGTCGAAGGAGGAAGAAAGCAGACACGTCCGCCGTGTGCCGCTGAGTCTCGGCGTCTATCCTCGGCATCATCGCCTCGTCATACATATGGGCCTAGGCCTCCCCTGCTGAGCGATCAATCATCCTCGGACTGGCCATTCTCAAAAACATCCGAATGTCGGAGTTCTGCCCACACTGGTATGGACGCAACACCGTGCACAGGCTGAAGTACACCCGTCATTTGCGTTCTCGTGACCAATTGCCTTCGCGCCTGATATCGGTGAGTAGTGTCCCGTGTGCCTTTCATGGACCAACGCTAACCTTTACAAATGGATCGTCCCAGAAGCACACGCCCCCACCCCCCTCAAGTGGATATTCGCCCGCCCGCATGCGCCCACCAACGAGCGGTTCTACATGTACACCCCACTCGATGTGAAGGCGGTGGTGGTTAGCTGTTGTAAACCGTTTGTTACGAATCTGGTAATTCGTAGATGCTTAGCTAATAGTAGCTAGCGTGAGAGCAGCTTACGAAT
This sequence comes from Athelia psychrophila, assembly GCA_001630335.1. Lineage (NCBI taxonomy): Eukaryota > Fungi > Basidiomycota > Agaricomycetes > Atheliales > Atheliaceae > Athelia > Athelia psychrophila. The sequence continues at coordinate 262,289 of KV417510.1, read as the reverse complement.
GTGATCTAAGATGAGTTTGGTATCTCGGTTGGAGATAATAGAACGCGCGTGATGCTGAGGATGCTGTGTGTCACGTGCGATGAGTTCAAGAGTGTATAGTGCTGTCAACTGTAGTTCAACGAAGTAGATAGACGATGTTCTAGATAACGTAGAGTACTTCTTATTATTCTACTTTGCAGCGAATGTGTAGGATCGAGCGCGGAGCTTCAAACATACGATAAGAAATGTAAGTCGTGCAGAGTCAAGTCAATACATGAGTTCACACGTTGTAACTAAAACAGAAGTTAATCTGTAAGTCAAGTTTAGGTTGTTAAAAGCGATGCTATTTCAAGTAGTCTACTGAGCTCTACTTATACTGTTCTGTGTCTACAGTTCGAGTCATTACTATGAGTCGAACTTAAGTTCTTGATCGTTCGTCTGACTTCCGGGATTGCCGGAATGCTTCTCGGCGATACGAGTTCGTTCGCTGCTCGTTCTCGAACCTTCTGAGAAGGTGAGTGAAGTTTCTTTAAATATAATACGGACTGGTAGTTACACACATTGGTTTGTAACTAATATTTTAAGTAGGTAAGTACTGGTAAGTGCTGTATTCCAACATAGCCCCCCGAAACTTTACTCATCTGACATAAGACTATCCTCATTTGTATCGTAAGTAAGGTCAATTATTTCGCGTGAATCCCCTTCCATGTAATTAACCCCTCTGAATGCTGACATTCCCATGTCCAATGGAGACATGGAGCGGGCGAAATCCTCGCCGTCATGGTTGGAATCGGCGCCGTAGGTAGCGTAGTTTGAATAGGCGTCGTATTCGGTTTCGAAGAGTGAAGGAGTCGGTGAGTTGTCAGGCGTGGTGGATGGAGATCGGAAAATGGGAGATTGTGGGCTGTATTCTTCGTCGGCTTCGTCCTGCGACATGGGGTAAGAGTCGTCCTCGGGCAAGGAAATGTAGTCGGCTTCCCGGGTGGCGCGTGCTGCGTTCGACATGGTCGGGTGAAGGATTAAAGCGTATTTCATAATTAATTAGGAGTAAGCGATGTCAACGACTTTTGACTCTTTCCTGCACCTTTCTTTGATGATTACTTTATGCTGCCCGGCAAACTCTAGTAGCGCTTCTATTCGGGGCATCGCATAGCCAACTCCTACGGACGTAGGATGCCTCACGTGGGTCAGTAATTATATCGCGTGGAGCTTTCCATATATCGTAGTGGCCTTCTCGATCCGTGGTCTGGCGTAGCGTCGAACTTAGCGCGTAGTAAGCTTCTGAATGGGCTCCTGCTACAGCTGTCTTAACATTCACTTTCTTTCTTCGGGCCCTCTTTGCCTGCCGATTAGTGACTCATGAACTATGCAAAACTTGTAATGTTGCTTCTAGTGCTGCTCACCTTCTGTCGACAGGTTGAATTCTTGCGTGGCCTATAAGATGTTTCAACCTCTCGTGTGTACGAGGCTTTCTCGGTCTTGTTATGGCTTAGTTCGTTTCCTCCCTTGATGCCTGGACACCTATGTGTTATGGGCTGCCTTCATTCGTTTATTCCTTCTTCCGGGACCTTGTATGCGAGTTACCTCGGTATCGCGTATGTACGCACGTACGCCGGCGAGGTTAGGTTGCGGTGGCGTAGTTCAAGTTTTTTTAAGTATCGCTTCGCATAGGTGGTTCGGTCTTTGTATTTTCGGAATTTATGACCTCGTTAGCGACGTCATAATGATGTAAGTAAAGTCGGATGGAAAAAGAATAGGGAACGAAGGCGCGTTTGCGAGTTTTGGTTCCCAAGCAAAAAAAGTAATGTTATGTTCTCGTGGAGGATTTTTAAGTTAAGAAGAGCGAGTCTGATAAATGGCGAGGCGTTTAGTGAACGTCAAGGTAGGGTAAGGTTAGTACTTGTTGAGGGATAGGCAGCGGCAGCGAAGGTGGCATAGTTCGTCGGAGCAGCAAGGCTCTCGGAAAGGAGTAGAGTTGATGCTAAAGCAGTTGTGCGTGCAGTCGGTCTGCAGAGGGGATCGGGAGTACGAGCTGCTCACGCTGTAAGTGTACGTGAGCTGCTGCGTGTTGGAGCCTCGCGACCTAAAGCTGCATCGTCGGTGGTAAACCAGGTGCTAATTTGCATATCCGGCATGGTAATAAGAGCGTCGGTTGGGTCCGTACCGGTGAAGGCTGTAATTTGGGATATAGGGTCGGCGAGCGGAGCGACTCTAGCTTTACGGCCGCGGTCAGTAATAGGTTCGGATGCGAAAGTGGGTCTTGGGCACGGTGGAACAGCCGTGAGGACTTCTATAGTAGCGCGCGAAAGTTATGTAGGTCTTACATCCGTAGCTTCCCGAATCTACCGAGTACGTGCGGGCACGCGCAACGCGCTAGATGCTGTTGCTGACCCTGACCGCGTGGTACGGGTGAGTCTGGAAGCGCCGAGTAGTGCGCAACAGCGTGCCGGCTTGGTAGGTCGGCTCGCTCCTAGCAGACGAGCTCAATAAAGCTCGCCTTTTGAATCTCGC
>KV417510.1:144297-258128 GCA_001630335.1 Athelia psychrophila | reverse complement strand
CGGCGATTCACATTTTGGAACGTCTTACTCCATGTCAGAGCGGCGTGGTCTGTTACCGCTAGAATAGTCTCTCCTTCTATAAAGGTTTGAAATTTAATTAGGCCTTCCTTCAAGGCCAGTGCTTCCCTCTCAGTAGGTGAGTAATTGCGTTCAGCGGGCTTCAGGACTCGAGACCAGTAAGCGATGACTCTTTCAATATGTACCCAGGTTTCATCCAATGTGGCGCCCCATTCTTCGCTGGGTGGCACGTCGTTATCTGCTTTAGATATTTGAATTACGAGGACTGGTACTGCTGATTTATCCTGCCACGCTTTCTCACAGCGCTCGTAGGCCTTAGTGCCGCGCAAGTCGCGCAGCTGTATGCGTTGTACCTGTTGAAGAATGGCGGCGAGCCCAAAGTCGCAGGCGTCTGAGTAGAGCCGGTAAGGCTTACCATTGATCGCGTATCCCCGCACAGGAGCGTTTACGAGTACTTGCTTGCAGAGCTCGAATGCTTCATTATGAAGGTTCGTCCAGTCCCACTTTATACCCTTGCGTAGTAACGCGAACAGGGGTGCTGCTATCCAGGCGTAGAAAGGGATGTATGCTGAGAAGTATACCATCATCCCCAGAAATATCTGTAAGTCATGGGGATTTTTGGGTTCTTCTAACTGTACTATAGCATTCACCTTTTCCATATGCGTGGACAAGCCTAATCTCGATACTTTTTGCCCGAGTAATAGTAGGGATTGGTAGGCGAAGTGACATTTAGTTGTGGCCAACGTGATTCCTGTCTCCGCCACAGCTTTAAATACTTTGTCTAGGTGCGCGATGTGATCCTCGAAAGTTAGAGAGAATACTACAATGTCGTCTATGTAGACGAGCGCAAAGATCCATAGAAATGGGGCGAGGGCATTCTGCATAATTCTTTGGAAAATGCTTGGACCATTTTTGTAACCGAATGGCATTCTTACAAACTGCCAAAGGCCGCGGTGTGTTCGGAAAGCCAGTTTCCCTCGCTCTTTCGGGTCAATTTCAATCTGATTGAAACCAGCTAAAGCATCTAGTGTAGTTAACCACTGGCTACCGACCAATGCTTGAATAATATTGTCCTGCCGAGGTAGCGGGAATTCATCGGAGATAGCTTGTTCATTCAGTTTTCGGTAATCCACCACCATGCGGGGCTTACCATTTCGATATACGATAAAGGCTGGAGCTCCCCAAGGGCTTTTAGATGGTTCAATCACCCCTAGAGCGATCCATTTGTCCATCTGTGCGTCCATTACTTCGCGTTTAGCAGGCGAGGTTGGAAACGGGGGTAATGACACTTCTTTGGCGCCCGGCTTCATCGGGATCTGGACCCGGGCGTCTAGATGCCCTAATCGCCCGTCAAGCCCGAATGCCAGTTGATTCTTGAGAATGGCTTGCTCTATCTGTTTGCGCTTCTCGGGTGGTAACTCCGGGTTTATGTCTAGCTCCTTCAGTATATTAGCACTATCGACGTAGTCCTCTTCGACTTCGGCAGCCTTTGGACCTCCTTCGACAGGTGGCTCAGCGAGTGCATCCTCCTCCAGGAACCATGAAGGTGTGTCTCCGAACACCTCTTTGGCTTCACTCTGGACAGTAAGTGTCTTGGGATCTCGTATATCTGCTATCTTTCTAATCATAGCCGCCTGTGCTTCCATGCGCTGCTGTTCTTCCTCGGTATATCGTTCCTTGCGATCTAGCCAGGCTCTTGGGTTCCTGGCAGTACCTAGAATTTGACCGGGGCGGATGGTGATATTGCTGGATGAGAAATTGGCGATGTGTAGCTTGGCATGATCCCTGCAGATGAAGGAGTCAGGTGCTGCATACATATCTTCAGTATTCCGGTGAGTGGTAAATACCTTCTCAACATATACAAAATCCTGGTCGCGGGGAAAATTGGCCAGCACGGGAACGGCTGAGCAAGTGGCTGGACTGATGACTATATGCGCGGCTGAGCGTACATTAGTGTCGGAAGCTTGGAAGCGCTGTTTCCTTTTGAACTTCTGATTTCTTCGATGAGTCGATTTCTTTGATTGAATTCCCGGGAAGGTGCGCATGACTTTGATTTTAAATGCGTGCCCATCTTCACTGGTCAAGGATTCCGAAGTAGAATTTTCTACCTTAATCTGAGATCCTGAATCACCGAGCTCTAGGTAGGTATTACCATTTTTACGAACTAGTGAGAGAGAGTACTGATCGGCGAAGTCGTTACCAATGATAATTGGACTCGTCATCCCTTTAACTATATAGGCGTCAACATTTATCTTGACAGGTCCTAAGTGCGGGTGAAAATATAGGTCAAGATTCACGTATCCTGAAATAGAGGCGTTTCCAGCGACTTGTACTAAGTTGATCTTCTGTCCCGTTTTCACTGGTGGCGCATCCTTCAGTTCGCTTAGGAATTTATGCGAGATAAGGGTGATATCAGATCCTGAGCCGATAATAACCGAGGTAGTATTATCCGTAGTGGAATTAACTGTGGCGGCTACTTCAGTTACTCGGGAACCTAAGAAGGAACATCCGTCGGGTCGCGACATGATTCGTTTGAGCTCTATAACTGGCTTTGGAGCTCCCGAGACATGTAGCACCGTGTGTTGAACTTTGTTGATGTCACGAGCAAGCCGTCGTCAACTGTGGCGGTTTAGCGGTGGCTTAGAGTGATGAAGAGGTTTAGACAGGTTCTCGATGAAGTCTATCTTGCTGGAAAACTTAGAAGGTGGGTATGTATTCAATGTATTCCTGAATTCATTGTTAGTTGGAAATGAGGGTTCTTTCAGCCTTCCTTCTGGGTCAGACATTGCATGATTGCAATTTACAGTTGTCTCTAGGCTGGGAGACTGTGATTCTGAAGCCGGAAGGACGTTTAAAAATCCTGTTCACTATCAGACCCGTAGTATAGCTCATTGTACTGATCTTGAGCTTCGGCGCTGTCTTCTTGCATTTCTACAAAATTGGTGCGCAGCGCTCACCTTTCCGGGCATGCTTGCATTCTTTATCCCAATGCTTACCGCTACTGCAGTGTCGGCAAGCTCGTGCGCCAATAGATTCAGGTGTCTTGTTGTGCGAGACATTGCTGTCGTCTTTCGGATATTCGGGTGGCGGCATGTCTTTAGACCAGCCGACCAGATTAGTTTGAGCGCGATCACGCTGGAAATTACCTCGATTGGGAGTATATGCGGGTCGAGAATTAGAATTCGAGTTTGCAGAGTTGTGATTATAGATGACTGATGCATGGACTAAGTTTTCTTCGTGATATTTCACGGCGTTCTGGAATTCTACTATGGTGTTGCAAAATTGTGGTTGGAGGATAGGGCTCCAAGAGCTGGGGGCTTCATTCATAATTTGTCGAATGGTCTCAGTGTCGCTCCAATCATATACAATGTGAAGTAGATCCAGCTTGCGTACTACATATGCACTAGGTAATTCATGTGAATGAGCTGCTTCGCGGAATCGAGCAAGGTTAGCACGAATCTTCTGTCTTTCCAACCATTGCGGGTTCATCCAGTAGTTATGCATTGCTACCTTTAGCGTGGTCCAAGATTTCTCCATAGCTTCTCGGTGCGCGGGTGGAATCGACCAGTACCAGGTCTCCGCGAGCCCGGTGAAGCGTCCTGGTACAATATTTCCTAACTCACGGTGGATGTCCTCAGATCGGCATGATAATGTGTTTATTTTATCCATCCATCGAGCAAGAATGTCATCGTTGCCATCCCATTGCGGAACTGACTCGGGTTTGAGTCTGAGGTCGAAATGAGGGTGACTAGAAGTGGTAGCAGGTTTTTGAACACCCGGAGCGCCCGCGGCAGCGGCGTAGGCGGATCGATCTGCAGCATAAGCTGATCGATCGGGGCGTCGGTTTGGCGGACGTCTAGATCCGCGTCCTCTGTTTGATCCAGATCTTCGGTAACTCGGGCTGTCAGAGTCAGAATCGTCATCACTAGGATCTGGAGCGCCGTCGAAGAGGCTGAACCCTTCGGGGCGGTACTTGTGTGTCCTAGACGCTGGTGTGCGATAGTTTACAGGGTAGCTGGGCTCGTCATCCGAGCTTAATGAAGGTGTCGGAGCAGTAGGTCTACTTCTAGCTGAAAGTCCACCTTTAATTATATTACCTAGGAATGCGCTGTTACCTGCGGCGGCAGGACTTCCACCAGTGTCAAAATGTAGCTGTTGATGCTCGCACTGGGGATTTGCCGAGATAGATCCGAAATGGGAATAAGGTAATTCTACGCCGGGTCCAGGAGTAGGAGGAACTGGAATAGGATCATGATTGTCGAAACGGCCAGGACAATGCGGAGCTACTTTTCCGATGAAGTCCTCGACATCTTTACGGTAACATGTAGCTATAATTTCGAATTCCTCCGGGTACCACCATTCAGCTAATTCATTCGTAGGTCCCCATTGTGGCAATGCAGGGAAAGGTAAACCCTGAAGGATAAAAGTGTTGCGATATGAATTCGCGATTTCCCCTACGTACCTTCCTAATGCTTGTATGCGCTTTAGGTGAGGTTTAATAGCCATTATAATGCCTTCTTTCTGCACTACTTCCATTGTAAGAAAGGTCATTTCTAATAGGTCTATGGCCTTCCTAACTGTAGGCTTATGTTTGAATGTGCGAGTTAAGGTAATGAACTCGGGTTCAGCGTTGGGGTCATTCCTCCATGCGTTGTCTAACTGTAAGCAGGATTGAATCCTCGATTTATCTTTATATACCAACCCGGTACCATTTAAACCTATTAGACCAGGAAATTGAGTCGTGGCCCAGGTGCTGATGTGATGTTCCTCTAGTTTCGCGTTGGTATTGAATAACGAGCCTACTAAATCGACTTCTGATAGTACCTCATCAAAATAGTCCTCCGCTAGAGATGGGTAAGGAATGTTTGCAGGTTCTGTGGTGGCTGGTACTTCTGTTTCTCCTTCGACGCTTGCGCCACCGGCGGCTGCGTTAGCTGCATCGGCAGGATCAGCGTTTTCGACGGAAGCCATGGTGTGTGTAGGAATAGGGTTTTAGGGATATGTGTTGGGTTCGTTGTAAACTGATAGAGTAAAACTAATTCGTATGAACAGTTCTAATTCGTATGGTCAGTTGTCCGGATTTGTCCACCAATGTTACGAATCTGGTAATTCGTAGATGCTTAGCTAATAGTAGCTAGCGTGAGAGCAGCTTACGAATGTGATCTAAGATGAGTTTGGTATCTCGGTTGGAGATAATAGAACGCGCGTGATGCTGAGGATGCTGTGTGTCACGTGCGATGAGTTCAAGAGTGTATAGTGCTGTCAACTGTAGTTCAACGAAGTAGATAGACGATGTTCTAGATAACGTAGAGTACTTCTTATTATTCTACTTTGCAGCGAATGTGTAGGGTCGAGCGCGGAGCTTCAAACGTACGATAAGAAATGTAAGTCGTGCAGAGTCAAGTCAATACACGAGTTCACACGTTGTAACTAAAACAGAAGTTAATCTGTAAGTCAAGTTTAGGTTGTTAAAAGCGATGCTATTTCAAGTAGTCTACTGAGCTCTACTTATACTGTTCTGTGTCTACAGTTCGAGTCATTACTATGAGTCGAACTTAAGTTCTTGATCGTTCGTCTGACTTCCGGGATTGCCGGAATGCTTCTCGGCGATACGAGTTCGTTCGCTGCTCGTTCTCGAACCTTCTGAGAAGGTGAGTGAAGTTTCTTTAAATATAATACGGACTGGTAGTTACACACATTGGTTTGTAACTAATATTTTAAGTAGGTAAGTACTGGTAAGTGCTGTATTCCAACACCGTTCCGTGCGCCATTTCTCCCTTTCCCTTTCCTTTCTACCAAATACTCGCCCTCTGATTTCTTTCGTCCTCCTCCGCAATCACTACCTCGCCATTCACTACCACGCAGAGCACAGAGCTGATGACCTATGAGTGCACGGCCCTCCCCCTGAACGCATGGAACGCGCTCCTCCTCGGGATACCATACCTCCCCTTCTAGGCCTACCCGCTCACGTTCAACAAGCATGGGTTCAGAGCGGACTCGAAGCAGACGGGGATGACCTTACTCGGAATCGGGGTGGGAATGGTTGAGGTGATGGGTTACATGCCGTTTTAGAACCGGTACGTTTCTGTCTTCTCCCTCCTCCTTCTGCTTCGCTTCGATTGAGTATGGAGCATGAGCTAACGATAAAGGCACAGGCCACTATTCGAACGAGGAAAGCTCACGTTCAACCACTCTCCTCCGCAAACATGGCTGTACATGGGCCAAGTCGGTTGGATCCTGGTGCCAATCGGGCTGTTCGCTCTCGTGCACGACCTACGCGCCCGTGTCGTGAATCTTCCCAAATTTGAACTATCGCATCCGTCCCGTGCATATCTTTATCTTCCCTCCCACTTTAAGGCAGTCCCTGACCCTTTGTATTATTACTCGATGTGGTTGCAGAATCTGCGCAGGCGTATACTTCGCATTAACCCCCCACAGTCACGTATCTTGTCGCCGCCTACCGCCCCATCGCCGCCTCCGCCATGGGCGCCAACTCTTGGCTCAAAACATTCGGGATCAGTGAAAAGTGGAGTTGAGCGTCCCCTAGTTATGGACCCGTGGATGTCTCGAGGAGTAGTGTGCGCAAAGCGCTGCAGCCTCGCGAGAAGGCAACGTCAATTTTTAGAGCTATATCTCGAGAATCTGGCAGGGCGGGCCTCCCGGTGGTGCAGCGACTTCCCGATGAATGATGCAAGCAGGTTCGACAGGATTGCTCATGTTTGCTGGCCAATGTATGCTGATGACCATGCTGGGGGCTGTATCCCCGAGATTAGACACTCTGTAAGCCGATGTAAACGTTTTCCCAAAGGTGTGCGTTCCACCGATTCAATCAGGAGAGTCTTAGCGAGTAATATTCTAGCTCGGCTAAGATCTACACCATAAGAATCTGGCATTGTCAATGCCAATGCGACATCAATGGTTTACACCATCTCGCCAGCAGACGCTGGAGACGTGCTCAGACTCAGAGTACATTCTTGTTCCTTACAAGGGCTCCGCCGGGAACACCCCGTTCATTCCAGATGAATGCCTGCCTCCTTTCTCGGGGCCCCCGTCACCTAGATGCCAGAATTTGTCCCCGTGGATGGTCTGAGATCTGCTAGAAACTCAAATGCTCTGCGTGCAGCTCCTTTTGCCAGTCGGTGGCTTCACAGGGTGACAATACAACCTATTAACGTCGAAATTCTGGATCATCGGGCCATAACCACTGATTTTCTCGATTAGTTCAAAAACTCGCTATATCAAGAGCAAACTATAGCGATGATGAACAAGACAAAACTCATCTGAGTCCGCCCATTTCAAAGCCTTTATATCGTGTTTATATTGAAATAGTGTGCATTGTGGCTCGAAGTCACCCGCAGCATCCCCATTGTCTCTTCATTCAACTGATGTACCCCGCTGCGGCTTGGTTTGCGTCTTAGAACCAAAATATCACAAGCTGGACTCTTGCCACCCGCCGTGCCGATATCTCCTTTATCTCCTCGGAAGGACCGTGCTTTTCCAGGTTTTTCGTTCCACTCTTCCACTTCGAAAAATATATTTGGAGTTTGTCTCAGAAATCTGTGGTGTGATTTGCATCTTCGAGTACCAGTCTCTAGCAGTCCACCTGCCATGCCGTTATTTCCTGCCTTCAAGTACTACATCATATTTGGAATATTGTTTCTGGCCAGGTACTGTGTTTCATTATTTCACATTCGCAAACACAGACCACGTGCAAGAACTCCACTGCTGACACAACTTCAATTCAGCCGGTCATTTATCGTAAATGTGGTACAGTAAATATATTGGACATGTGAATAGACTACCGCAATTATAGCGAGGAGCAGTGTACGGGCATTAGAACAACTTGGAAGTAACATAAAATGACGGAGACATTCGAGAAAGAGATCATACAATAGCTTCCAACCCGAACCAAATCACCCACATCACGCACAACATGCACACCATCGGGTTGGACCAAGAAGAAGCGCCACCATTAACCAACGGCACAGACTCGCCAATGGTGTAGTTCATACAGCTCAGCAGAACTGCATTGGTGGTCGATGGGAGAGGGGTGTGTGGGCCAGCAGAGTTGTTATATCCGGCAAGAGAGAGCACAACACTGCTAGCGCGGTAATACTCCACAGCTTGCTCTGGCTGGGGCGCACTGGTGCTGCTGACAGCCGAGAGAGGAACTGGGGACGAGGAACTTGCACTGGACAGGTACGAAGTGCAATTGGTGTCAATGGTGGTGATGAGCGCCGCAACTGTTGAGTTGTCCGCGATAACCCAGAATGTCGTGTTGTCGCTATTCGAAATGAATGTCGCCATCGCCATCGGTCCGCCCGGTCGTGTCGTGTTGCTTGTATCGCCATACTGTGAAAAAATCCCATTAGAGTGGCATTCTGGGTGCATAAAATCGGGCAACTCACGGCCCCGTCGTGACCGCCATTCTCGCCCACAGGGTAAACAACCGGCCAGTAGTAGTAGGGAAACCCGCAGGCGTACACATCTCGACAGCTATAGCTGACCGGGTAGCCACTGCCGTAGGTTCTGGATTAGGTATTTTCGTCAGCCATAATTTCTCAGGAAGTACCCAGCCACACCCACGAAGTCCCATAGATGCTACTGCGCGTACCACCACCCACAGACCTCCCGGAAAACGTGGATCCCGATGGAATAGTGATGACCTTGCCTCCCCCGCCTCCATAAGTGGTAGCTGACCCCTTGCCGGTGTATCCTTTCCCAGAGCTAGTTACAGGAATTGATGTACCCTTCGGTGTTCTGCCGCCACCGCCTCCTTTGCGGGGAAACAAGGTAACAGGGGTGCTTCGCTTGAGTGCGTTGGTGAGGATGGGGATGAACATGATGGTTTGAAGTTTAAATGAGAGGACCAACCAAACAATCGAGGTGATGCGAAGTGGGTTCAAAAGTGGTTTAGCTCAAGCATATAACCACAATCACGAATGCATAAGTCACATGGACCAGAAAGTCTCATTTTCGGAAATTCCGCCCCACCGCCTGTTCCGCCCCCATTTGGTCGGTACATAACTACAGAATCCGATCAGTGGCGGCTCTTTGAATGCTATCTTATATCTAGGCTTTTGGCACACTGGAGTGGCAATAACCGTACATTGTGCAATCAGACGTGATCAACCTCTTCTATTTCCCGCCCACCGCCGCCATATTGAGCGTCTGCAGGTCGTCCTCTGTGAGCCTCTTCACGGCGGCCACGGTGCCAATGTAGTTCGATGCAATTCGTGCGGGAGTCACCAACTTGGGGGGGACCACGACGTCCTGCGCCACTGCGACGAACAAAGTCAGCTCCAGGAAGAAATTGGGTGGCCGCTATGTGGCACTCACGTAGATAACCGAGCAGCACGTCCGATGTCTGGAGCCTGTCCTTCTTCGCGATTGCGGTCGCAGCGACATCCGTAAGCAGCGGGGAGTCGGTTAGTCCCAAGGGGGAGTATGCCTGCGCGACGATCGCTTCCGTCTTGAGGTACGCGAGGAAGTTTAGTTGGGGGGTGTACAAGCAAAGCTCGAGCTGAACGTGGATTTATATGAGCGCGCCAGTGCTGCATGCGAGGGGGGTTCAATATACACCTGGTTGACAGTGGGCGTGATCTCGGCTGGGAGGATCTCCACGAGGAACTTCACCTAGAAGTTGGAGACACCGATAGCTTCGCGTGCATAGAGAATGAGCAACGACGTATATGTGTTTCTAGTCCCTTTACTCACCCTTTTACCTTGCCTCTATAACTCTTAGTCAGCCTCCTTGTAGCAGCGAAGCGGATTCAATGATACAAAGCTTACCTTGCTTGACCAAGGCATCCATGCCCTTCCAAGTCTAGTACATTTTCCAGTTGATGTCAACGTTGCAAATGTCATCGGGGCGCAAGGTGATGAACTTGTCTCCACAGGGACATGGAGTCGGGCGGATGATACGATGCAAAACAGCATGAGACTGACAGATACGATCACAGCGCAAGCGAAAGCCCAAGACCCCAATTTATGCGGCAACGATTCTGCGCATCATATGTCAGCATCACCCTCTACCCAAGCGGACGACTGCGGTGATTCACTTGTGTGACACCTTGACCGCGGCGACCTTGAGACCGCGGCTGGGGCTGTGGGGCTTTATCCTGCTGTCGATTGGGATTGGGGTTGGGATTAATGTCAGGAGCGAAAGGCCTCGAATTTGTTTCGTATTAAGTACTCACGGTTCTGAATGGAAGCCCATGCCGTATGTGGGCCCGAAGATGGTGTCTACGCCTTGTTCTGCCAACGATGCGGCTGCGGCTAGACGGCTGAAGTCCTGCTTATCTATCAGGATTCAAGAATAGATAAGTCAAGTCATCCGGTGAGCGATCTTTGTGCAAGGTGTGGGTCGTGAAGCGACTCACAGATGAGAAAGCCCGCTTTTCCCTATTTCATATCGAACACTTCATGTGAGTTGTCACTCGCAACAAGGTATTCCCTGCGCAATAGAACGTCGCGAGCACGAGTCCACCGGACCAGAAGTGAAGTGGGCGGTGGATTCTCGCCTCTCCGATATCCACAAGTTCTTCGAATAGCAATCTGTAACATTACCTGTATCGCCGTCGACATAATAGGCCGTATTGCTCATATGCAAAGGTCGCGCCTTCTGCGGTGGTGAAGCCTATTCCCAGTGACTCGCCTTCTTCCCATCCACGATCCCCTGCATGCAATACTGACCCGTGCCCACGATATCCGGTCCTATCGATCTGCACTCGGAGTCATGAATCCGATAGCGCCATGTCGAGGAAAGAAGGAAGCTTAAGCAGACAGACGCCGAAGCTGGTCGTCATCTGTCGGTCATGCACCGGATCCGCGTCTGTCATAGGTCTCGGTCTCCTGAATATCGAGTACGCGTTCTTGGCGTCGAGTGAAGCAAACTGTCACTGCTTGCTCACTGCAGCGCATACGCCACCGCAAGCTTACATCCCAGGCGATGCGTATTTGAGGCGCGAATGAACTAGCATCTGGAGCTTCCGGGGTCCTCTCAACAGCGGCAGTTTGCTCAACGTCGGAGCAACGTCGGAGTCAACCGAAGGTGATCTGGCTTACGAATCAGGTGCACTCTGAGTTACAACTGATTTGTCCCACCAGCACCATCTGATTTGACACCAAATGTATTGGACTGGGAATGCAGTGATATATAGTACTATTAATTTCTAAAAGCGCTGGTTGACTCTTCTGGCTACAACAGTAACTTGGGTAAATGCACCAGGTAACACCGTTGTTCCTCATCTGCAAACGCAAAGTACTGTCCCTGTGCCGCCCATTGAGAAGGTGAAGTTGTTGCACCACCCCTTGTTGAGGAGTGCTTTAGAATTCTTTCCGTGAGCAAATTAACCATGAAATCACCCCGTGTGGGCCCTACCACGCCGGCGAGGCTGTCCGGGAGAGGACAGAGATCGCCAGTAGAGGCGTTGCGTGCTTGTGCGCCCTCCTTCGTTTGAGCAACGAGAAATGCCCCCATATCGCTGGACAAGAATCTGAGACTGACCGACAAGTCATAACCTTGAGGGTCCTGTACTGACCACACAACACCACCGGTTTTGGAATCCCACACACGCACGCCCCCCTGTTTTGAGCAACTGGCGATCCGGGAACCATCCCAGGATAATGCCACCGATGTAAGGGGGCTGTCATATTCGCTACAGCCGGGGTGGTGTATCTTTGTAATAGGTTGGCTGCCTTTGGGAGATGTGACATTCCATAAGTTCATCTCCCCGGTCCTACCACCCGAAAGCAAACACTCCCCGTCCGTGGACCACGCTACAGCATTCACAATCTTGCTTGATCCAGAGTGCCTGAGGGGACTGATGACCTGAGCGCCGGACACAGAGTCCCAGACATAGACAGTTGATTTAATTGTTCCACATGCAATGTGTGATCCATCGTAGGAGAATGCAACAGAAAAACGGTGGTCGTCTGGAATGTTAACTCTCAGAGACTGTTCGCTTGTTTCCGTGTCCCAGACGCTAAGTGTTCCATCTCCAATGGCAAATCGTAGAGCATTGGTAGAAAATGCCATCTTGTACTTCCATCTATTCGGAGGGCGCACGAGGGTAACTGACGGATCGATGAGTGTGTCGTGGAATAGTTGATAAAGTATGGAATGGGAGGGAAGTAAAGGAAGGGCCGTGTAGTAGACATAGAGAGGGTGCTCTGCGATCTCGGCAGCGAACTTGCGCGCAAAGTCGATAGCTTCGATGACAAGATCCTTGAGGCTTTTGTCCTCGAAGGGATTCTCCTGAGCAATGGATCAGATAGTCGGTAATGTTCAGTGATCATAAGATGTACCTCAAGCCATGTTGCGACCCGTTGCAGCATAGGCGCTATCTCCCCGGATTTCTTCAATAAGCTCATAGCTTCAAACCAGTGAAGAAGATGGGCATGAAGAAAGACAACCAACAGCTTCTCCATCTCGCATGATTCAAATGTTTCATCAGTGCATACATGGTCAACCCAGGATTGGCATGCATATGCCAGCTCCTTGGGTAACACCTCTGTAGTTAGGTGGCCTGAGAGTGTCATGTCACATATGTTGCGCTTCAAGCTAGCGTTCATCCTTTGAAGACAGAGGGTAGCGGGTCCTGCACTAACCCCGGGCCGCACCAGCCCAACCTCGAAGTACCAATTGATATCGTGCCCGCATCGTTCGCGGCTTGACAAGAAATCCAAGAATGATGGATGGAGGACTTGGACGACAGGTTCATGGGACATAACAGAGCCAAGGCCCCGTATTATCGTCATTACTGACGGTGAAGAAATAGGGCGATCGAGCACGCAATGGATGGCTGTCGTTGACATTGCGATGGGCGATCCCAAGATGGCGCCTATGATGGCGCGAAAATCCTTCACGAAATCGTCATCCGTCCAATTTCCTGCGGAATTCAAGGCGGCCCTATAAATTCCATCGAGTGGCGTGTTTAAGTCAGGAATGGATCGGAGTGGTTGGAGAAGCAGGGACTGCAATCGGTTCTGCGGATTGTACATATCAACAAAATTGCTGGCGCTTACAGACCACGGGAAAAAGCCGAACGCTCGCGCAGTGAGCTCCGCGATCGCGGTCAGGCCCTGCCAGTCCTCCTGCAAATGTTCGTTCTTGCGCCGGATTTGTTCCATTCGGAATGCGAAGTAAGCAGATATGTCCGCATGACTGCTTGAGCGAAGTTCCCGGCTCTTTATGCGAGGATGCAACGCAGCACTAGTCAGGGCCTTTTGAACGCCATTTATTGTGCGGCTCGTGAGGACGAATCGAAGATTGGAAGGAAGGCTCTCGGTCTGACCGAAGAGAACTTCCAGAAAGTTCGCCCAGTCACCTGACCGACCGCATTCATACAATCCATCAAGCACAATGATGATAGGACCTTCTGCGGACAGGGTAGGTATCGATGCGAGTGGTTTAACAATCAACCTGTCGAATTGTTCGGGAAGAACCGCATCCAGCACCGCGTCTTTGGTACGGTCATTAATAACCTGGATAATTGAAGATCTTAAGCGTCCATCGTGCACTGCCATTTGACGCGCAAGCGCTTTCACTGCTGCGAGCGGTTGAATCTGTACCGGTGATCCTCGTTCAAAGCTGACATATGCACCGAGGCGACCCACCCCAGAAAAATGTGCCGCGACTGTTGCCGCCACAGCGCTCTTCCCGATTCCAGCGACACCATGCAGACAAAAAACATTGCTGTTATCACCTTTTGAAGGATGTAATGCCCATTCATGGATTTCATCGATGATGCCGCGATGGGTACCGGGGAGACAGCCTGAACGGCTGGTTAAGGCCACCCCAGATGAACCCAGCCGGTCGAGCGTTTGATTCTCCACTACATTAATTCAGAGCATCAGTGAAGCACACGAAGGACGAGAGTGCATGGCTTACGTAGAGTAGTTACATCAATTTGTATGCGAAAGGAGATCGTAGCAATTTGAACGGCGACACCGGTGTCGAATTGACCGCGGAGGGTGATGAGACTCTGTGCCATCCCTGCGACTTTAGCTGGTGTAGATGCGCCCATAGTCTCTCGGAGAAGTCGGCCTGTGATGGCATCAGATTGATACACATTCCGCGGTACCATGACCGGCATCACGAAGGTCTCATACCTGCAAAGCCATGGCCGCTGTATTCCCGAATAAAGATGGCACATTCGACGGTCTGAATGAAGATTCTTTCGATGATATCTTCGAGCAGCTGTATCTTTGAGGGCACAGCTACGATTGCATCAACGAAGCTGTAAACATCTTGCATCGTGTTCGCGAGATCGGCTACACTCTGGTCTATCGCCACTTGCGCGACAATGATCTAGCGATTGTCCATCCAGTCAGAAGATCTGAAACTCAGCAATAACGCCCAACGAGAAGTCTCCATGCCTTGTGAGCCGCGGATAACACATCCCAAGCCAGCTTCGCATACGGATGAACCTGGGCTTGAAGTGAGCAGACAGACAGACCCACAGACATCGCCTATATTTTCGGGGAAGAATCCATACCTTGGCAGCCTCGTCAGCTATCCGCATGAAGTGATCCAGCCTATCGAGAACGTTGACTATGGATTGAGCAGCCATAGCTGGGGGCGTTGGAACAGAGATGGCAAGCAGGCCATCGATGTCATCGATGTAGCCTCCTGCAGCTGCCATAGCTGTGTTTGGTTGCCGTACCAGAACTAAGGCTAACTGCTGGGCCTTAGCGACGATTAGACTTCCATTGCTGGAGAGCGACAAACGGATCTTGATACGCCCTTGAAGCCCGGATTTAATGCCACGGAGATCCAATTCGGCCTCTGCGACCATGAACGAGTCGGTTAAACATAATCTAGCGCGGGAAGAGATGTCTTACCTTGCTCGTATAGACAGCGCCGAAGCAGGTCACTAATCACGATCTCAGAACCGCAATTCAAAGATGTGCCGCGAGTGGAACCGGACAACTGTAGCGAAATTACGGAGGACGTTTTGCGCGCCTCGCTATATGAATTATATAGTTCAACTCCTCGCTTCGGGCTGCGGCAGAGGTGCGCAACTAACATTTGGAAAGTCTCCTTCCATTCTGCGCTCGAGGAACACATGCAAACATTGGTCTGTACGCTGCGACCTTCGACTGTCGCCTTGGCGATAACATTCCGTTCACCTAAGCGTTTGACTCTTCGTGCAGGCAGATCATTGGCACTAATAACTGTACATCGATTGTCATACATAGGTACCTGTCATTATTGTGGCCACTCACTTTGCAAAGTATACGCGACAGGTGGTGATTGTGGTGACATGGTTGCGGTGATGAACTCGGGTGCTGATGTTCAGGATGCTCTTTATATGAGCAACTCGTTCTAGCCACGACTCTTGGACACCACCGGAGCATGATGTGGCTATGTATGATGTTTCGATTGCAGAAGAACGTTAATCAGGCACTAGGAGGCCGTGATAGCATCCCGCTCGGAATTCTCCCTTCACATTCTCACATCAACACTGTGAAATGCCAATGCAAAATGGACTCTGGAATGGTGCCGCGTGTTTATGCCTGCCATCTTGACCCGACAACACGCCCACGATACGCCGTCCTATCGTCTACACTCGGAGTCACGAATCCGATAGCGCCATGTCGAGGGAAGAAGGAAGCTGACAGACGCCGAAGCTGGGTTCGTCATCATCTGTCAGTGTCACCCATTCCCAGGGTTCTCCGCCGCCGCGTCTTTGTCAATTCTCGGTCGGACATCATGTACACGCTGAGCTACGCGTTCTTTGCGTCGATTGGTGTCACAGCTGTGCGAGGACAGGCGAGCTTTCGTCTCTTTCGCGAGCTTGACGTGTACCCGGCCCGCGAGCGCACTTTCCTGCGCTTTCTCTCTGCGCGACGCGCGTCGCGCGAGCTCGTGATCTTCGACTTTCTTTCTGCGAGCTTTCTTTTCTTTCATGCAACCCTGGCAAGCATCCCCGTCCTCCTCATTTGACGTTTCTGCCCTGCCTGTAGCTAACTGACTCGCGATCATATGTGTTCATGATCTTTCGCTTCGTCGCCTCTCTGCGGCTCCGCCTTCCTTTTTGTAGCGGGCGGGAATGTGAGCGACACGTCCCCACACAAATCCACCGCCAAGTGCGCTCTTTTCCGAGTTACGCACTCTTCTGCTTGCTCCTTCTTGGAGGGCGGTGGGTCGCGAGCAGAGCTCGCTGCGGTCGAGGGTTGTACGAGCTTGCTAGCTATACGGATCGCCTTGCAGGTCTACGGGCGTTTCCTTGCCCTGGGTGAGCTTGCGAGCACATTCCATCTGCAAGCTTGTGAATTCTTGTTCGCCGCGCTTGATCTGTACCCTCTCATTCCCGGGCATAGAGCATAATCACCTCGACAGTACCTAGTACCGATCAACTTCCTTCCCTAAGTTGAACGCTACTGACGTCTGTCAATGCCTCCACTGACCCAACTCTCTTCCCAGCCCGATGGCAGTACACACCTCTCCCCTTCTTCGGGCCCATCCTCGGCTCGCTTGTCGGCAGCTTCATCAACCAGAACACGGACCGGCGCTGGGCGTGAAGGGTACATACCATATACGTGTTTGTCGAGTTGGCGTTGTTGTGGGCGGTAGGCGGCGGGATTTGGCGAGAGGCCCCCTCAGCAAAGTTCGCGACTCAGGAGTCTTACAACGCGAGCAGGACTCGCAGTAAACATCTTCCTCCTTCATCCCATCATCCCATCATCCGCCTCGCAACCAATACTAACTAGCCCTTTCGCAGCTCGTCCCAGAGACATACACACCCGTCCTCCCCAAATGGACAGCCGCCCACCTGCGCGCGTCCACCCACGAAGAGACGTTCTTCGCCCTGCTTGACGGGAACGACATCGACGTAAAGAGGGTGGCGGTGGTCAGCTGTTACAAGCTGTTCCGTGCGTTTCCAAGTTCCCCTTCTCATCCCGCCAAACAATTACCCCTTCTTTCTTCGTTTCTCTTCTTCTTTCTTCTTCCGCCTTCTCTCCCCGGCTCAACACTGAACACCCAATGCTACCTCACCGCCTACTGCTGCGCTGCATACAGAGCGGATGACCTACGACCGCATGGCCCTCCTCAACGCCTGGAACGCGCTCCTCCTCGGGTTACTGTACCTCGCTTTAATATGCCGTACCTGTACGAAATGGCACGGCTCACATAATTGAATATTTTAGGTATGTGAATTGACCAGATTTAAAACGACGAGCAGTGCATGGGTATTAGCATAGCTTGGAAGTCACAGAAAATGACACAGACATTCGAGAAGGAGTTCATACCATAGCTCCCAACCCGAGCCAAGTCAACCAAATCACGCACAGCATACTCATTGCGGGGCTGGTCCAAGAAGATGCGCCGCCATCAACCTATGGCACAGACTCTCCAACGGTGTAATTCATATTGTTCAGCGGAACTGCATCGGGGGTGGATGGGAAAGAGGTGTTTGTTGCTGTACCCGTCAAGATTCCATAACGCCATTGAAACGTGTATTTCAAGAACTCAGGTGGGCAAGGGCAAGTGGACTCTCGCCAGTGGTGGCGGGGTTCGTTCTATTAGAGGCGTTCCTTCAAGGAGGCAGCGTCCGATATGCAGCTTAAACTGAAAACATGTTTTCTGCAGTGTGATTTCAATTTTGGGTTTCATCATCAGAAGCTGAACACGCCATTCTGGCTCTATAAAAGCGTAAAGGAAATGAATTGCAAGTATACTATGAACGGTAAACATTATGTACTAGCATATGCTACAACATTGCGGATGGCAAAGACGGGAGAAGGCATTGATGATGCGCAGATGGTGAGCAGCGAACACGCACAAGTATCCGATATAATGCTGAAAGATGCACAGTGGGAATACGAAGTAGAGGATGAGCGCACAGACGGAAAAGCTGATTCGAGCTGTGACAAAGATCAGCACGTAACGCGGATATGTAATGCGATCTATGCGTGAATGGGAAGTCGGGCACAGCGGAGAAAATGGGCTATCCGAATCAATCAGCATCATTCACGGACAAAAACGCCGGGCAGCATGTACTTACGAAGCTATCCCTCAAATTCATACTCTTCTCATCCGTCCCTTCCGCCGGGTCGACCTCAAAGTTCCTGGTGAGTAGGGTGCATCGTCATTATCGCGAGCGCCATGTCCCCACGGATCTACGATCCTATGTCGAAGGGCATAAAATGCACCTGCATCTGCGCAAGTTAGTCCTCGATCGCGCGGGGGCAACACGGTGGGGTCGCGGGTGCATGGTCCGGGCCTAGATGGCGACGACAGGGCCGGGAGGACGTGCATAGCCCATGAGGGCTAAGGACTGGCGGAATATACCGTTTTGGAGGTGGGGGAGGGGACGACGCGGTCCCGGAGACTGGGGACTGCGCCGTGCGCTCGGAGATCTAGCGAGGAACGACGACGTTAGCTAGTTGCTGGTGAAATGAAAGTGGGAGGTAAACGCACTCTCTTTGATGAAGGTGAGGTACGGAAAGCTTTGGGACCGTGATGTCGAGGATCGCAAGGGGCTCAGGCATTATAGCGTTGAGCTTAGCTTAGAGCTGAGCCACGGTGGCCTGACGGCGGCTCATCTCCTGGAGGAAGTACAAAAGGGAAATGGTCGTGGTATCAGTGGCAGCCACCCTGGAGAGTCAAAGTCAGCGCGTGATCTAGATGGGGGTAGGGGAGGACGAACATATGTGCCATGACCTCGGAAATGATGTTGCGATCGGGCATACTCTCGCTAGCAGAGGACTTGGCCTGCATTAGGCGCAGAAAGGGCTTCTCTGAAATCACCGATCTCGCTTGCCTTCATCTGTGCTCGGGTCTCACAGACGCGGGCGCTGACGAACTATAACGCGGATAGAGCTAGTCAGCAACGCGATGCTAAGGCGATGGACTGGAAGATAATTTACCTCAGCCATGATCTACGAGGTAGAAAGCCAGTTAGATGAAGTAATGCTAGAGAATAGAAGGAAATATACCTTATCGGAGTCACATAACAGACGGCAGTGCACATTGGGCACTCGATAGACGAGACTCCACGCCCATGTCGGAACTACGCTCCTCTACATAGCACCGGTTTCTTATCAGACTTGACTTGAGATGATAAAGGTTGAGGCACTAACGAGAATGCGTCGCTTCGAGAAGTCCCCGATAGCAGCCGCCAGCAGCTCCTCGGCGCCTGACACCTACTTCTTGAAAACGCCGAGGCGATGACCGTGGTTGGAGGTTATGATGATATCGGCGGAGAAGTGGCGGAAGAGCAAGCGGCAGTCACGGGTGTCTTGCCAGCAATGCTGTCGAGGGTCTACACAAACATGAATTCTTGTCAATGACGCTCGAAGGGAAATGGGAAGAGGAAGAAGGGCTACCTCGACGAGGCCGTAAGTGAAGTCGTAGATCTCGGGCGGAAAGAACGCGAGGTGGTTGGAGACATAATGAGGTGCGTATATCTTTTGCGCATAGTGTGGGGAGCGT
The DNA here is from genome assembly GCA_001630335.1 of Athelia psychrophila. Lineage (NCBI taxonomy): Eukaryota > Fungi > Basidiomycota > Agaricomycetes > Atheliales > Atheliaceae > Athelia > Athelia psychrophila. The sequence continues at coordinate 238,666 of KV417510.1, read as the reverse complement.
GTTCAAGGATATCAGCCTGCGTTCAAACGTTAGCAACTATAGCGCAGGTATACTGCCAAAACACGCACGCATTGTCTTTATTGTCCCTAAACACGCATGCATATGTGAGTGGGTGCCAGATGTAGCCAAAACGCGAGTTACGCACCTCTGGATCGCCTTGTAATCTTGCCAAATCGGTGCACCGAGTCGGCATTCTTGGCGGAGGAAGCATCCTTAAAGACAACCTTGTTTGGTCCAACACGCGCGACGGGTCTCCTCGATGGTCTTGCATTACTGTAGACGCGCGACATGCCTGACGAGCCAGAAGTCGGATACGGCGACGTACCACAGGCCGATGATGCCGCTGAGAGGATGGCACCGAGGATGTAGAGGACGAGAGCGTAGAGCGCGAAGAGAACAATGTTGTTGAAGATCGCGAATGAAGGGATCTAGAATAGCTGATAGGTGGTACATCGGTTTGCTCATCCTTTACCTTGCCTGTTTAGCTCCTAGTCAGCCTTGTTTATTGGGAGAAACGAAACGGATTGAATGGGGTCAAGCTCACCTTCCTCGATCAGGGCCTCCAGTCTGGGTCATTTTGCAGTTGGTATCAACGTTGCGGGCCATGATGATGATGGATTCTGATTGAAAAGTCAAAAATGTAGAATTCAGGAAGGACAGCCATCTACTCACATGTGTGGCGGGGGACGAGGTCTTGCGGAGGAAAGGTCTTGACGTTGAAGGCAGCGAGCTTTGCAAGTTGACGGACGCTTTGGAGGAGGCTAGTTGTCGTCGACATCATTTGAGTCGACAGAGACGTCGATGCAAAGCAGACACGTGCAGGTTGCCGCCGGCAACTGAATTCGGCGTCTCAAAAGGAACCCTCGGCATCAACCACTTCGTCATAGGCCTGGCCCCGGTTGGGTTCCCTGCTGAACGATGTGTGTGGACGCAACTTTGTGCACAGGCGGCCGCGGAGCTGCACGTTCTCGTGGCTGATCGCGCTCCCGCTATCGGTGTGCATTGTCGCATCTGCCTTTCATGGACTAACGCTAACCTTCCCGCCACTGCTCGTCCCAGAAACATTTGCCTGCAGGCTGCGAGCGGTGTCGGGGGACTCGCAGGTACGTTGTGAGCTAAACATCAGCCGTCCACTAAAACGACCCGGCGCAGTGGGGCATACTAACATGAGCTTCACCGGCACGGAGTTAGGGGGTCATTGGACGTTCCGAGTCTACTTTTCCATCTCGAGGATTCGAAAGAAAGCGCTTCGATATCTTTCAGAATCTATCGGTCACTGAAGCTCCTGATCATTTCAGCCAACGTCTGCTGACTGGAAAATATACTGACAATAGAAACCTTCTTGGACACATGATCCTGGGTGGGAGGGCTTAACGCTGTCGCAGACTCGAAGCTCAGGCTGCTGTTGCTCTCGAGCTTTCTGTCCTCTCTGTTGTTCCTACCCACGCCGACAAAAACCGCACTCGATTCCACCCAGCTCTTACTCGTAGGCCTTCTGTTAGTCGCATTGTATATTGGCTTGAATCCAAAGAGACCGAAGCATCCTCCTGGTCCTCGTGGGCTACCGCTTATCGGGAACCTGCTCGATATGCCGGCGAGCGATGAATGGGTGCAGTACAGGAAGTGGAGTGAGGAATTCAGTGCGCTCATTTCACAGCTAAGATCGAAACCTAAGCTAAATGACGGGAAAGAATCGGATATCATCCACCTCAATATCTTTGGTACCCAGATCGTTGTCACGACACCCTCAAGTCGACATTGGACCTCCTAGAAAGGCGATCATCCAAGTACTCAGGCAGGTATGCATTTGAACTCCCGAATGCAGATCAGCTCTTTGATTGATCCCTTAATTTAGACCTCTCATGCCAATGCTAGAACTGCGTGTAGCGTTCTCTATGCATTCTACCTCGCCCAAACTCAACCCCGTGATTTAGTATGAGATGGGGCTAGGCCCTTACATTGTTGAATTACGGAGAAGAGTGGCGCGCCCACCGTCGACTCGCAGTCAAAGGGTTCGACGCCCATGTGATCCCCAAATTCTACCTCGCCTTCAGCCGAAATGCGCACGGTCTCCTGCGCCGTCTTCTCGCAAGTCCTGAGGCCTGGCATGAGCACATCCGCCAGTGGTGTCCTCCCCTCTTTCCAATTTCCTCTCCTGCCTTTCTTTCCCCCCTTACCGCCGCTTTCCCTTCCCTCTACGTTTTTGCTGATTCTGCCCAGCCAAGTAGGAGCAATGCTTATTGAAGTCTCCTACGGCTTCGACGTTCTCCCAAAAAAGCGACCCCTTCATCGAGTCTGCCGATAAGGCCATCGCAGCATTCGGCATATCATTGATGCATGGTGCGTTCTTGGTTAATACGGTGCCAATCTTGAAACATGCCCCCTCTTGGTTCCCTGGCGCGGGGTTTAAACGGAAAGCAAAAGAGTGGAAGCGGCATATAGACGAGACACTGGAAGCGCCATTTAAAGCACTCAAGGAGGAGATCGTACGTTGCAGCTACAGGTTTCCGGGGGTTGAATAATGCTGATCCGTGTATGGGTCAGGCTAGGCTCTAGCGGTGTGGCAAAACCGACATTCGCGCAACGGTGCCTCCGAGATATGGACCCGATCACCGACACTGCCTATCAGGAGCGCATAATTAAGGGCACTGCTGGTGTGATGTATGGCGGTAACTATCTTCAATACTTCATTTCATAGCACGCGCTCATCCGATTCGATCTCGGCCACAGCTGGTGCCGACAGTCAGTTCTCAGCAGTCTAGCAGTTTTTTCGTCTTTTTGCAATCAATGAACACAGGTATCAATTCAGAGCGTCTCATTTGGCGGGAATTTCGTGTTCGCCATGATCCAGTACCCCGCAGTCCAACGGCGTGCGCAGGCAGAGCTCGACAGCGTCCTCGGGCCCGACCGCCTCCCCACCTTCGACGACATGCCTGCCCTACCATACCTTTCTGCAATCACCAAAGAGTGCCACTGTTGGGAGGTCGTGTTGCCGCTTGCAGTCCCGCACATGCTCGCGGCGGACGATGAGTATCGGGGGTGGCTTCTCCCAAGTGGGACGCTCGTCATCCCGAATTCGTGGTGCGCGTCCCCCTCCGCTCAGCAAGAAATATGTCCTTCCGCAATTGATGTTGGTGTAGTCAAACAGGGCGATTTTGAATGACCCGACCGTGTACCCCGATCCATCTGTGTTCAATCCTCAACGCTTCCTGAAAGACGGGAAGATTGATCCTGAAGTGCAAGACCCTCAAATGGCGGTATTTGGGTACGGCCGAAGAATATGGTTCGTCTTTCTCTTTAGTTCATGCACCTAGTCAATTTTTGCATTGGTATTGACGGACGCCTGACAGCCCTGGCAGGCGGATCGCCAATGCATGCACTTGGCTCTCCGCTGGCTATATCCTCGCATCTTTCAATGTTGAAAAGCCTGTGGCGCGCAATGGATTTCCGATTGAACGCAAAGTCAAGTACTGCTCGGGGATGGTTCGGTTCGTGATGCGGAATGGGGAGGCGTTTAGCTTGTACTAACTCTGTAGTGCGCCCCTGACAGACACCCCGACACGTTTGAGTGTGCGTCCATACCCAGATCTAAAGATACGAGAGATATGATTGGGTCCGTCGAAGCATAGATGGCTGATACTAGTAGCCGGAGCCTGGCCCATGAGGCTTCCAGTGTGATCATATCATGTCCCTGTCCCGTCTGCCTTTGGCTGAATTTACGAAGTTTCAGCACTTACTGCGAACTTGGGGGTGTTTATTCTCCTCTTAGCGCTTTTGGGGTCTCTGATTTTACTGCCCTAATGCACTCCAAACGGCTGGACAGGACACGCTCGCTACATATATATTTTGGCACCCAATAAATGCACTTCACTACTACGCCATATATGTATGTCGTGTTTTTGTGAGATCTCACTGGGTCACCTAACTAAATTTAGCTACAGTGTATATATTGGGTACAGGAATAGACCATTACACTTGCCTTGGGTCTGGGTCTCGGTTCTCAGAAAGATCCGAGATGTACGCCCATAGTCGCCATTGCGTTGTCCGCACGTCAGGAGGGTTGGATTTAAGATCCACATACACTCTGAATTTAGCCGATACGAAACAGTCATGTGTGCGCGCTGGATTCATGCATTCAGTAGATAACAGGATTCAAAACAACGCCAAAATTGAGATTATGGCCATCGATATCAAAGAATAAGACATGCATCTTTCGGAAATTGTCTTGAAGCTCCATATTATCAGCCCAGACCAAACACGATCTGTTCAATGGTGAAATAAAAGCGGGAGGAAGAGAGCGGGTGTAAACAGTATGCTTATGTTTGCAAGTACTTCCGCGCGGGCCAAACACTCAGGAAAAGTGGCAGGAAAGCAGCAAGATTTAAACCGTGCTGTAGACTTAATCCTATTGTTGTGGTTCGATGCTCCCGAGGTCAAGTACACGTCGCTACATAGATGCTATCAATATATCACACTACGGTTACACTCCTTCTCATCGCGTTGCGCTTTAAGGCCAATTCATGAACCAAACGTCAATACCTAGAACATCACGAGTCTCAGCAGGGTCTTCGTTGTGCTATCCACATCACTCACCGCATTCAGACATGCTCAACCCCTTCTGTTTCCCGCCCACTGCCACCCCATCGAGTGTCTGCAGGTCCTCCTCCGTGCGCTTCTTCACGGTGGCCACGGTACCAATGTGGTTCGATGCAATTCGTGCGGGGTCACCCACTTGGGGAGGACCACGACGTCCTGCGCCACTGCGACCAACAAAGTCAGCTCCAGGAAGAAATCGGGTGGCCGCTATGTGGCACTTACGTAGATCACCGGGGAGCACGTCCGATGTCTGGAGCCTCTGGTTCTTCGCGATTGCGGTCGCAGTGTCATCCGTAAGCAGCGCGGAGTTGGTTGGTCCCAAGGGGGAGTATGCCTGCGCGACGATCGCTTCCGACTTGAGGTACGCGAGGAGGTTGAGCTGGGGGGTGTACAAGCGAAGTTCGAGCTGAACGTGGATTTATATGAGCGCGCTAGGACTAGATGCGACGGGGATTCGATACATACCTGGTTGACAGTGGGCGTGATATCGGCTGCTGGGAGGATCTCCTCGAGGAATATCTCCTGGAAGTTGGACACGCCAATAGCTGCGCGTGCATAGAGAATGGGCGACGATATGTATGCGTTTCTAGTCGCTTTACTCGCCCTTCACCTTGCCTGTATAGCCCTTAGTCAGCCTTCTTGTAGCAGCGAAGCGGATTGGACGGAACCGAGCTCACCTTCCATGCCTTCTACGTCTGGGACATTTCCACTTGATGTCAATGTTGCGAGTGTTATTAGGACGCAAAGGGGATGAACTTGTCTCCAGAGGGACATGGAGTCAGGCAGATGCATACAATGCAAAACAGCATGGACGACAGATACGACCACAGCGAAAACGAAAGTTCAAGACCCCGATTCATGCGGTGACGGTGCTGCGCGTCGCATATCAGCATGACCCTCCACTCAGGGAAACAACTGCGACTCACTTGTACGACACCTTGACCGCGGCGAGCTTGGCCTTCTCACTCACGCGCTTCGTGGTGAGCAGATCGTACTCCGTGTTTAGCTTCAGCTCCTTTTAGTGCTTGATTCTCCGTTTCCTGAGCAGGTGGAGTTGACGGCAGCGATTCAGCCGGATGGGCGCGACCAACCTCTGGATCTCGGGTGCCTTGGTGCACGGCTTCGCGTCTGCCTTCTTCGCGCTCGTCACCTCCCTTCACACCACATTCTTACTCCCTCACACCATCCTCCTCGCTCGAACTGAAGAACCTGCTAATCGTGGTCGGGGGCATGGGGACGAGGCGCTTGGGGAGGATGTTGTCGGGGAGCCCGGGCACGTCTGCCCCGCCCTGCTCGACGATGCCGATGATGGTGTTGACGATGCACCCGCGGACATACTTGCGCTCGGGGTCGTCGGTGCGGTGGGAGCGGTAACAGGAGTGGCCGTCGCAGAGGAGCTTGACGCAGTAGGGGAGGCGGGCACCCTGCTTCATGGAGAAGCCCTGCTTGTCGTTGCTGCCTGTGATGCGGGAGATGCAGGCATTCAATTCGTCGCGGGGACCTCCTGGGCGATTTTCATTCCGTAGAAAAACGCGGCTGTGAAGGGGCGAGTTGAGAGATATTGGCAAAGGGCGGCAAAGGGGGACTTACTGTCGCATCTCGTTTCTCTCATCTTGCCGGAGAAGCAATTGTTATCCTGGCGGAAGGCTCTAGAGGCCACTTCGGCGACGTTCGGCTCCTCTGCGCCGTTGCTGGAAACCCTAGCGAAGAATCTCGCAGTGGACGGTCTTGACGTGCAGCGATTGGTGGTCGTGAGTTTTTCAGGGCGGCCATGTGTCGTCATTGTGGATTGGAGGATAACATCAGGGTGGCCGCTAGGCTGGCGTGTCAGAGACGTGGATTAAAGGTCAAATAAGTAGTTGGACGAGGAGCTATGCTGTGGACGATTGAATGTCTCAGAACGTGGGAAGCAAACTGTCACTGCTTGGTGACTGCAGCACATACGCCACCTCAAGCTTACACACTCCCCAGGCGGTGCGTATTTGAGGCGCGAATGAACAAGCATATGGAGCTTCCAAGGTCCTCTCTAACAGCCGCAGTTTTCTCAACATCAGAGCAACGCCAGAGTCAACCTAAGTTGATCTAGCTTACCTTTGTCCCACCAGCACCATCCAATTCGACACCAACTGTATTTGACTGGGAATGTAATAGTATATAGTACTAGTGATGTTTAGGAGCACTTGTCGGCTCTTCTGGCTACAACAACGACTGTGGCAAATGTACTATGTGACACTGATTGGTGTATCTCTCTCCAAACGCGAAGTACTCCCCTTGTGCCGCCCATAAGCTTCCTTCATTTATACCGTGATGCTTCACAATGCCTTCAATCAGCAAATTCACCCTTAAATCACAGCGTGTGAGCCCTACCGCGCCGGCGAGACTGTCCGGGAGAAGACAGAGCTCGCCCGTAGTGGCGTCACGTGCTTGCGTGCACTCCTTCGTTTCAACGACGAGAAATTCCCGCGTATCGCTGGACAAGAAACTGATACCGCCCGATGGGTCAGAACCTTGAGGTTCCCGCACTGACCACACGATGCCGCCGGTTTTGGAATCCCATACATGCACGTCCCCCCGTGTTGAGCAACTGGCGATCTGGGAACCATCCGAGGAGAATACCAGAGAACTAAGGGGGTTCTTCCGCTCGATACAGCCGGGGTGGTGTATTTTTGTAATAGGTTGGTTGCCGTTGGGAGATGTAATGTTCCATAGTATCACCTCCCCGGTACGACAACCCGAAAGCAAACACTCTCCGTCAGTGGACCATGCAACAACATTCACATACATGCTGGATCCCGAGTGGCTGAGGGGACCAATGACCCGGGCGCCGGTCCGAGCGTCCCAGACATAGACAGTTGATATGTGTGTTCCACATGTGATATGTGATCCATTATAGGAGAATGCAACAGAATGGACTATACCCTCCATGTCTGCCATTTTCACAAGCTCTTCGCCTGTTGCCGTGTCCCGGACAATAGTGTGGTTATAAGATCCAATCACAATTCGGTGACCATTGGTGGATAATGCCAAGCATCTCATCGTATCTGGATTTGTCACTAGCAGAACAGATGGATTGACGAGCGAGTCATGGGATAGTTGATAGAGCATGGAATGGGAGGGAAGCAACGGAAGGGCCGTGTAGTAGACATAGAGAGGGTGCTCTGCGATCTCGGCAGCGAACTTGCGGGCAAAGTCGATAGCTTCGATGACAAGATCCTTGAGGCTTTTGTCCTCGAAGGCATTCTCCTGAACAATGGATCAGATAGGCGGTAATGTTCAGTGATCATAAGACTTACCTCAAGCCATGTTGCGACCCGTTGCAGCATAGGCGCTATCTCCGCCGATTTCTTCAATAAGCTCATAGCTTCAAACCAGTGAAGAAGATGGGTACGGAGAAAGACGACAAGCTTCTCCATCACCCATGACCCGAATATTCCACCGGCACATAAATGGTCAACCCAGGATTGGCATGCATATGCCGGCGCCTCCGGTAGCACCTCTGCCGTTAGACGGGCTGAGAGAACCATGTTACATATGTTGCGCTTCAAGCCCACGTTCATGATCAGAAGATATAGGATGGTGGTGTCTGCGCTAATCCGCACCGGCCCGTGCAGTGGCACGAGCGGAACCAACGAGTCGACGAGCGTGTCGTGGAATAGTTCGTAGAGTATGGAATCGGAGGGACAGAAATGAACGGCCACATAGTAGACGTAGAGAGGGTGGTCTGCGATATTGGCAGCGAACTTGCTGGCGAAGCCGATAGCTTCACTGATAAGATTCACGAGACTTTGGTCCTCGAAGGTATGGTCCTAAACAATGGGTCAGATAGGCGGTAATGTTCAGTGACCATGAGATGTACCTCAAGCCATGTGGCGACCCGCCGGAGCATAGGCACCATCTCCGCTGAATTCTTCAATAAGGCCATGGCTTCAAACCAATGGAGAAGATGTGTACGGAGAAAGATGACCATGAGCTTCTCCATCTCTCGTGATTCGAATGCATCATCGGTGTATATATGGTCAACCCAGGATTCACATGCGTATGCCAGCTCCTCCGGAAGCACCTCTGTCGTTAGGCTGGCTGAGAGTGTCTGAATGCTGCATATGTTGTACTTCAAGCCAGCGTTCATTCTTTGAAGACATAGGGTAGCGGGGCCCGCGTTCAGTCCGGGCCGCACCGGCCCATGCTCGAACCCATCGAGCCCGCATCGTTCACGGCTTGACAAGAAATCTAAAAATGATGGATGGAGGACTTGGACGATCGGTCCATGGGACAGGACAGAGCCAAGGCTCCGTATCATCACCATTACTGGTGGTGAATCAGGTGAGATAGGGCGATCGAGTAAGCGGCCAATGGCTGCCGTGGAAAGTGCGATTGGTGATCCCAAGATGGCGTCTATGATGGCGCGAAAATCCGATACGAAATGGGGATCTGTCCAGTCTCCTGCGGACTTCAATGCGGCTTTGTAAAGTTCATCGAGTGGGAAGTTTATTTCAGGAATGGATCTGCGAGGTTGGAGAAGCAAGGTATTCAATCGCTCCGGCGGACAGTACGCATCAACAAACTTGCTGGCGTTTATAGCCCACGGGAAAAAGCCGAAAGCTCGAGTAGTGAGCCCCGCGATCGCGGTCGGGCCCGGCCAGTCTTCCTGTAAACCTTCGTTCTTGAGCTGGATCTGTTGCATTCGGAATATAAAATAAGCAGACATGTCTGCATGGCTGCTTGAGCGAAGTTCTCGGCTCTTGATGCGAGGGTGCAACACAGCATTGGTGCCATTCACCGTGCGGCTGGTGATGATGAATCGAAGATTGGAAGGAAGGCTCTCGGTTTGACCGACAATAAGTGCCAGAAGGCGAGCCCAGTCATCCGGCTGTCCGCATTTATATAAGCCATCAAGCACAATGACGATAGGTCCTTCTCCAGGTAGGGTAGTTATCGATGCGAGTGGTTTAACGATCAACATGTCGAATTGTTTGGCAAGAGGCGCTCGCAAGGCCAGGGCTTTAGTACGATCCTTGATAATCTCGACGATCGAAGCCCTGAAGCGTCCATCATATTCCGCTAGTTGACGTGCGAGTGATTTCACTGCTGTGGATAGTTGACTCTGTTCCGGTGGTGCTCGGTCAAAGTCAACAAATGCACCGAGGCGCCCCATCTCAGAAAAACGTGTCGCAATTGTTGCGGCCACCGCGCTCTTTCCGATTCCAGCAACACCATGCAGACAGAAAACATTGCTGCTGTCGCCTTTTGAGGGGCTTGATGCCCATTCAAGGATTTCATGAATGACGTCGTAACGGGTGCCCGGGTGACAGGGCGAAAGGCAGCTCAAGTCCTCCACAGATGAACCGAGCTTATCGAGTGTTTGATTCTCCACTATATTAGCTCAGAGCATAAGTGAAGCGGACGAAGGCTAAGAAGGCATGGCTTACCAAGTGTCGTTACATCCGTTTGTATGCGAAAGCAGACAACAGCAGTGTTGATGGCGACACCGGTGTCGAATTGGCCGCGGAGGGTGGTGAGATTCTGCGCCATCGCTGCGACTTTATCTGGTGTAGATGCACCCATAGTCTCTCTAAGACATCGGCCTGTGATGACATCAGATTGATCCACATTCCGCGGTACCATGATCGGCATCAGGAAGGTCTCATACCTGCAAACCCGTGGCCGCTGTACTCCTGAATAAGCCTGCCACATTCGGCAGTCTGGATGAGAATGCGTTCGATGATCTTTTCGAGCAGTTTTATCTTTGAAGGTACCGCTTCAATGGCATCGACAAAGCTATAAACATCTTGCATCGTCTGGAAGAGATCGGCTACACTCTGGTCTATCGCCAGTTGCGCCACAATGATCTAGCGGTTGTTAATTCAGTAAAAATATATGATACTCGGCAATACCACCTAACGAGAATGATACATACCTTGTAAACTGCAGATAGCACAACCACAGCTCCTTTCGCATACGGATGAACCTGGGTAGGAAGTGAGTGGGCAGACTCGGAATCACTCATGTTTTCGGGGAGGAATCCATACCTCAGCAACCGCGTCAGCTATCCGCATGAAGTTTTCTAGTTTACTGATGACATTTTGAATGGATTGAGCAGCTATAGCTGGGGGCGTCGGAAAATCGATGGCGAGCAGGCCATCGACGGCATCGATGCAGCCTGCCGCAACTGCCATAGCTGAATTCGGTTTCTGTGCCAGGACCAAGGCTAAATGCTGGGCCTCGTCGACGGTCCAGCTTCCACTTCTGGTCAGTGATAGCTGGATCTTGATATGGCCTTTAGGCCTGGATTGATTGTCATGGAGATCCAACTCTGCAGCTGCGACCGCAAATAAGTTAGTGGAATACAATCTAGCGTAAGCATACGTGTCTCACCTTTACCGTACCGGCAGCCCTGAAGCAGTTCGCTAATCGTGATTTTCGATGCGCATATCAAGGATGTGGAGCGTACAGCAGAATCGAACAACTGCAGCGATATTACAGAGGACGTTTCACGCGCTTCGCTGTATATAACACGTAATTGAGCTCCGTGGTTTGAGACAATGCTAGGCGACTAACATTTTAAAGGTCTCTTTCCATTCCGGGCTCGAGCTTCTCATGCGAACTTTGGTCTCCTCGCTGCAGTCTTCGACTTTCGCCTTGACAAACACATTCCGCCGAGGCTCGCCGAAAATTTTAAATCTTCGCAGAGGCAGATCATCGGCACTGATAACTGTATATCATTGTTCAGGTATGGGTACCCATCATAAAATTGGCAACTCACTTTGCAAAGTATACGCGACTGGTAGTAATTGTGGTGACATGGGTGTGTCAGTGAAACCGGGTGCCGATATCGAGTCGATGGACTCCTTATACGAGACACGAGTCTCAGCCACGCCTTCTGCGAGTCTCCGGAGCATGATGCGGCTATGTATGATGATTCGCTAGCAGAAGCACAGATAGGGCTGATCGTAGCTGATCAGAAGAAGATCTCGGCACCGCGATAGCATCCCGCTCGGAATTATCCCTTCACATTGACATATCGCTACAGTGAAAAGACAGTGAAATGGCACCTAGAATGGACCGTATGGCCGGCTGTAGCCGCGGCCCGCGTGTGTATCCTTGGCTTCTGCCCCAAACGTACACCCGTCGCGCGTCAGACTGCATCGAAGGTTTCGAGTCCATAAGAATTGCCTCCGCGATATTCCATTGCGACTGTGGTAGCGGGTTAAAGACAAAAAGAAGATTCAAAACACTTCCAGCAATCTGCAGGATCGAGAAAATTGAGTCGGAGTATTGAGCCAATGTTGAGCAATGTAACTGTGGATGCAGCCAGCATTCGTGTAAGCCAGTTTGAGCCATTAGTTAGTCTCTCATAGGCAGAGGAACAAACTCGAGTTTTTTTTGATAGATGGCGACTGGTCTAGACTCTAGAACTCACGCGTGGATTGCAAAATGAGTCGTGCACGTTGCTAGCAAGGGCGCCCAAATGCGGATGACAGCTCACCACGCTATGTCAGTACTACCTCCGGCGGCCACTGAGAGTCCCTGGTTCATTTCTCCACCATTAACATGTAATTTTTCACCATCGTTCAGGCGGACATCGAGACCCAGAAATACTACTCGCGCTATCCTTTGCCATAAATCGTTCTTTTTATTTTGTTCTACTGCGTCGTGTACCGTACCGCTCTTACCACCACACTTCAAGTTTACTTATAAACCATCATCTCCGGGAATTCCACGCCCGAATCGCAGAAGACAGCGCAGAAAGAGTCAGACAGGTCGGACGCAAGCTACACGCCCTGATTTACGCTCAATTCAGGAACCTCGATCTCAGATCTTCACGAGCCTGTGCGAGGAGTTAACGGGTGGCGGAAGGCGCTTCCTCGATCTCAGATGTAGCCTCCAGGCAAACGCGTGCACCGCAATGGCATGGATATTACTCCATAATTCAGACGACACCAAACTGGCAAAGATGCAATATCGATAGCGTTCCGAGCGATCTGCAAGATCGAATTCATCGTGCAGGCTTCCGATCACGCATTTGCTCGGTCGACGGTCATACTGCCGCCCGTTCACCCTTATACCTTCACGCCCATCCTGATCATTCACTCCCGATAGGAGCCTCCTTTGCTGATTCAAACTGATTGCTCGCAGCAGCCACTGTGATTCTGGGTGTGCGGTTATTGATACCAAATGCTGATGGTCTTTCTTATTTTTCGCCCTCCGCGAATCGAAGAATTTGGTGGTTTTGAGCGTTCAAAAGTTTCGGGGCGTATTTCACAAAGAACACCAATGCAATAACAGCAATACATGCTCATATAAACATATTTTTGCACTCTCGTATGGCACATAGCAATCCTCCCCCCTCATATCTCACGCAATGAGCGTCGACGCGGTCGCACTATCATACTTGAAAGCGGGGGCAATCTTCTGCTTGGTCTTGTAGTACCGCGCGAGGCGGTGGATCCGGCTCTCGACTCGGATGAGGCGGAACTTGGAGTCCTTGTCCTTGCGGTTGACCTCGAGGTGCTTGCGCACAGCGACCGCCTTTTTGACGAGGAACGAGAGGTCCTTGGGGATGGACGGTGCCAGTCCTATCCCCAAACAAAAAGGTATCCGTAAAGGATGGAGAGTGGGAGCGAGCGCGGAGAGAGCGGGGGGAAGAAAAGAAGCAAAAGCAATCTGCGTATGAGACCCGAGGCGATGGCAGGGAAGGGAGACGGGGACGCATCGTTGGATTTGAGCACACGCAGGATCTTGTTACCGGTGGCGAAGCGCACTTGGGGGATGCCGTGCGAGTCGCGGAGGGTTATGCCGATGGAGGACGGGGTGAGGCCCTTGTGGGCGAGCTTGATGATATGCTCGACAACGTCATCGGGGGTGGTTTTGGGCCAGGGAGGGGGGGGGGGGGGGGGGGGGGGGGGGGGGGGGGGGGGGGGGTAAGGAAGGGCAGAGGACGCTGCGGATGTCTTTGTCAATGCGCGGTCGATATCGATATGAGACGGGAAGAAAACGCACAAATGCCCTTGCCCGGTGCGCGCATGCGGCCCATGATGGATTCTGATTCAAATGCCAGAAATGAGGTATAAACGACAATGATTTACTCACATGTGTGGTGGGGGGGAGTCTTGAGGAGGAAAGGTCTTGACGTTGGAGGCAGCGAGCTTTGCAGGGGACAACGACCGCTTTTCAGGCAGGCCACCATGAGTAAAGTGTTTGCATTCCCATCCACGATGCCCTGCAGGTGATACTCGCCGGGGAAGACCACGATATCCGCGCCCTCGCTGATTGTCATGCGGACGAACGATACGCCGTGCTGTCATCTGCACTCGGAGTCACGAATCCGATAGCGCTATGTCGAGGAAAGAAGAAAGCAGACAGATGCCGAAGCTGGAGTCGTCATCTGTCCGTCATTCACCGGATCCGCGTCTTCAAGTCTTTATCATGGGTCTCGAACATCGTCGAGTGCCTTTGCGATGACAGGCGTGCTTTCGTCTCTTTCCCGAGCTTTACATTTCCCGAGCGTGTGTCCGTTCCTGCGCTTTCTCTCTATGCGACCTTGTGATCTTCGACTTTCTTTCTGCGGGCTTTCTGTTCTTTCACGCAACCCACGGCGAACGTCCATCTCCCTCATTTGACGTCCCCCCCCTCCTAGATCTGCCTGTAGCCCAACTGACTGGCGATCACAGAGGTGTTCGCTTCGTCACCACTCCCTGCGGCTCCACCTTCTTTTCTTGCGCTCTTCTGCTTGCTGCTTCTTGGAGGATGTTGGGTCGCGAGCAGAGTCGCTGCGGTCGAGGGTTGTACGAGCTTGCGGGCCATATTGGTTGCTCTGCATGTCTGTCCGCGTTTCCTTGCCCCGGGTGCTTGCGAGCATGTTCCATCTGCAAGCTGGTCAGGTCTTGTTGGCTGCGCTTGATCTGTGCTTTCTCATCCCCGGGCATAGAAAATAAGCATCTCGGCACTACCCAGCACTTACCACCCACCTCCCTCCCTTCCCTAATTTGAACGCGACTGACATCTATCGATATTCTCACTGTCCCCTCTCTTCCCAGCCAGATGGAGGTATACACCCTCTCCCCCTTCTTCGGGCCCATCATCGGCCCGCTCGTCGGCGGCTTCATCAACCAGAACGCGGACTGGCGCTAGACGTGAAGGGTACATACCATAAGTGTTTGTCGAGTTGGCGTTGTTGTGGGCGGTAGGTAGCGGGATTTAGCGAGCGATCCCCTCAGCAAAGCTCGCGACTCAGCAGCTTACAATGTGAGCGGAGCTCGCAGTTACCATCTTCCCCCTCCATCCCATCCTTCCCATCTTCGGCATTGCAGCCAATACTAACCAGCCCTTTCGCAGCTCGTCCCAGAGGCATACGGCCCCGTCCTCCCCAAATGGACATCCGCCCGCCTGCGCCCGCCCACCCACAGCGAGAGTTTCTACACCCCGCTCGACGGGAAGGACATCAACCTAATCAGGGTGGTGGTGGTCAGCTGTTACAAGAATAAAGGATCAGCGTATTCGGGAGGGAAACGCTCAAGTCCAACTGCCACCATCCACCAGAAACCCAGCTGTGCATGGGCCAGGTCGGCGGGATCCTAGTACCAATCGGGCTGTTCGTCCTCACGTTCACGACTTGCGCGTCCGTGCCGTGGGCCATCCTAAATTACAATTATCGTGTTCATCCCGTACGTGTCTCCGTCTTCCTCCCCACCCGAAGACAGTCCCTGACCATTATTTGTGAAAATTCAGCACTCTACTGCGAGCTTCGGTTGTTTATTCTGAGCTTAGCGCTTGCGATGTCCCTTATTTCACCTTCCCAATGCCCGCTACATATCTGTCTTAGCATCCAATATGCTGTGCTTGTGCGAAATGTCCGTGTCTCACATAATTTGAATCACGACGGTCTTTCATCATGACGGTTGGATTACATCAAATATTTTGGGTATGTGAATTGACCACATTTAAAACGAGGAGCAGTGCATGGGGAAAGAACAAGTATCTTCATTTTTTTTGGTTCGGACTACGGGAGAACAGTGCATGGGTATTAGCATTAGGATGACTGGAAGTCACAGAAAATGACGCGGTCATTCAAGAAAGGGTTCGTACAATAGCTCCTAACCGAAGCTGAACGTGACGGCATTCTGGCTTCGCAAAAGCGTAAAGGAAATGGATTGCAATGCGAATAGCAAGGAGAACGATGGATATGCACATTATGAACGGCAAACATTATATCCGAGCATATGCTGCAACATAGCAGATAGCAAAGACGGGAGTAAGGCAGTGATGGCATATAGATGGTGAGTGGTGAACACGAACAAGTATTCTATATAATGCTGAAAGATGCATAGTGGGAATACGGAGTACATGACTGGCTCTAGCTGTGACAAAGATGAGCAGGTAACGTGGATATGTAAAATGATCTATGCGTGATTGGGAAGTCGGGCGCAGCGGGGGAGATGGGCTATGCGAATCAATCAGCATCATTCACGCACGAGAACGCCGGGCAGCATGTATTTACGAAGCTATCGCTCGGGTCCATACTCTTCTCATCTATCCCTTCCGCCGCATCGACCTCAAAGTTCCTAGCGAGGCATCGTCATCATCGCGAGCGTGATTCCCCCAAATCCACGATCCCATGGGGAAAGGCATGAAATGCGCCTGTATCTGCGCGAGTTGGTCCTCGATCGCGGAGAGCCACCGGTCTGGGTCTGGGAGGAAAGTGAGTGCCGGGGGGAACGCGGTGGGGTCGCGGGTGCATGGACCAAGCCTGGGCGGCGACGACGGTGCCGGGTGGGAGCGAGTAAGCCCATGAGGTCAAAGGATTCGTGGGAGACACTGCTTTTGGAGGTGGGAGGGAATGACGCGCTCTGGCAGACTGGGGACTGCGCCATGCACTCGGAGACCTAGCGGGGAACGGCGACATCAGCCAGCGGGTATTGTAACGAAAGTGGCAGTTAAACGCACCGTCTTGGATCAAGGGGCTAAGGTACGGAAGGTGCTGCAGGACTCTGATGTCGGGGATCGCCAGGGGCTCAGGTATTGAAGCGTCGAGCTCAGCTTGGAGCTTCGCAACGATGCCCGGACTTCGGCTCATCTCCTAGAGGAACTACAAAAGGAAATGGTCGCAGTATCTGTGCCAGCCATCTTGGAAAGTCAAAGTCAGAGCATGATCTGGACGGGAGAAGGGGGCGACGAACATCTGTGGCATGACCGCGGATACGATGTCGCGATCGGGGATACTCTCGCTAGCAGAGTACTTGGCCTACAGCAGGCGCGAAAGGAGAGGCGTTTCGCTGTCGAGGGTCTATACAGGCCTGAATTCTCGTCAGTAGCGATCGAAAAGCAATGGGAGGAGGAGGAAGGATTACCTTGACGAGGCCATGAGTGAAGCCGTGGATCTCGGGCTGAAAGAACGCGAGGTGGTTGGAGGCATAATGAGGTGCGTATATCCTTTTGCGCATAGCGGGGGAACGTGTTCAAGGATAATCAGCCTGCGCTCAAAAGTTAGCAACTACAGTGCAGATATACTGTCAAAAGACGCACGCATTGTCGTTGTGGGGCCAGATGTAGTGGGGCTAGATGTAGCCAAAACGCGGGTTACGCACGTCTGAACCGCCTTGTAAACGGCCGTCTTGCCAAATTGGTGCAGCGAGTAGGCATTCTTGCCCGACGAAGCATCCTCAAAGACGACCTTGTTTGGTCCAACGCGCGCGACGGGTCTCCTCGATGGTCTTGGACTACCGTAGACACGCGACATGCCTGACGAGCCGAGAGTCGGATACGGCGGCGTACCACGGACCGGGGATGTCCCTGAGAGGAGAAGAAAGGCTTGAATATGGCGCAGAGGAGGATGTAAAGGACGACAGCGTAGAATGCGAAGGGGACAATGTTGTTGAAGATTACGAATGAAGGGATCTGGAACTGAAGCATGGTGACAGTGTATCTTCGTGTGGCCCGGGCGATAGCAGGAGCAGCCGTCGGAGAGGAACTTGACGCGGTAGGGGAGGACACCCTGGTTCATGGGGAAGCCCTGCTCGTCGTTGTCGCCTGTGATGCGGAAAATGCTGCCCTTGTATTCGTCGCGGTAGCATACGTGGCTAGAAAAGGGCGAGTTGAGAGATATCGCTTCTTGTCATCGATGCTCGTGTATCACCCTAGCCGTTACTCTAGATCTACACCATTAATATTGCTGGGATGCCTTGGAAGAATCTTGCAGTAGACGGTTTTACTTTTGACGTGCAGCGATCAGTCGCAGCGAGCTTTGCAAAGAGGCCACGTGTCGATGCGGTTCGCTGCGATTCGTGCGGGAGTCACAGACTTTGGGAGAACCACGACGTCCTTCGCCACAGTGACCAACAAAGTTAAGTAGCTTCACCGAAATCGGGTGGCTGCTTCCTGGCAGTCCGCCGTCACGCCGGCAACATTGGGAATTCCTGTTTGGAATATTCTGATAACTCTACATGTTTGGCATTTGAGGATATCCTGAGTCCCACCAAGTCACGCCTCTGAAGTTTGGTGACCCGACTCTATTGCTGTACCTCAGGTAATATTGTGAGCCATTCAAAATCCAAAATCCGAAGTTTACACGTGACTACATGTTACAATATTGAGTTTTGACAACAAGCAATTCTCGCCGATTCTTTTCGTGAGCTGGATATGCCTTCGTATACGTAGCTACCGTTTATTCTAGGCAGGGGGTGATGACGAAAAAATCGGGTGATGGGCTAGTCGCGACCTGATGCATACCGTTACGGTTAGAGTCCTCGACAACGTTTGAGTTCAATCTGCTACATACCTGAGAGAAGTCGTCTGTGTTTGGTACGGTCCAGTTAACACCATCGGAGTTGATGATTCTAGAACGAAATGAATTTTCAGTGCACGAAACAATAGTTTGGGAGTTTGCGGATCGTACTGGTACACGTTTGACCCTGGTCCAGGTCTGAATTGCCAGACATCGTTACCCTGACTGGGCAAGATGTTGCCATAGATGTTGTCATTGATCACACTGGCGGTTCCACCTCTGTTTGAAAGGTGGTAATTTCCGCTGCCTAGAGATTCAAAAAGCCACTAGCCACGCGCAAGTAAGCTTAGATAGCGACATATCCTAATGTGGCTTACCTGAAGATTGTGAATGTCGGCTACGCCATCTGGAAGCACGAGCACTCGCTTGGGGAGGAGCGAACGGTCCTCTACTACATGGCGAGAGACAATTTTGTTCGAGCGCAGGTGCTTGATGACGTAGTAGTCGTTGGGGAAAGACATGGTTGATTGACTGCTGGGTGATAGGGTTGATTGCTGGGCTGGCCCTCAGGATTCAGGTCCTTTATATACGCAGACAAAACACCTATCGGAATTTAGAATTGGAGATTTCCAATACACCATTAATGATGTAGTTGGGCGTGACTTGGAGATCATGGGGGCAAATTACCCAAATTTGAGCCAGATCATGATAAGGGAAGCGAATAACGTCCCCAGTGGTAGGTTCCGGGTGATGATCGGGTGATTGAGAGTCGATGAGGGGCTATCATCTATGCGTCCACCTGGCCTGCTGTCTGGACCATCGTTTACTAGCATAGTTCAGTTCGGGAGCCGAATAGTGGCGCCATTCCATCCTGGGCACGGTGCTATCAGGCCCAGGGAGTTTGAACGGGGAAGGATCGCGAGCTCACCAACAATCGCAACACATGTCGTCGTTTCTGGCTCAGAGCGAAAATGCGACCACGCTTGCCTAGCAGGGCAAAAGCAGCCACACGCGCTTGAAAACCTCGCTGAGAATGATTCGTAACATAGATAAGGGGAGTAGGCTTGTGCACCGATCCCTTTCGCCTCGAGGCACGCAAGAAGCTTGATCCAAGCTTGATCTGGCCCCTAGGGGTTCATCAGGAACAGCGGCTGCATCTGAGAGTATCAGAACGCCCTGATATCAGGGCTGCCAGACATGCCAGGGCTCAGAAGACTGCGGTTGGTTTCCGTAAGGCTATGTTACGAGATCAGGGTGGTTTGTCTGACACAGGGCTTCTCCGGCGTCGACATGATAAGGAGAGGAGAGTAATATATATAATGACTCACTAATTGCCGAACTTGAAAGAGGTTATAGCCTCAGCGTCTACTTTTAGCTTTGCAGATCACCGCAGGCACGAGACGACTATTACACTTGCCTTGGGTCGGGCTCTCGGGTTTTAGAAAGATCCGAGGTGTACGTCCATAGGCCAACTCAACCAACGGAGATGCGCTGTATTCTTCAAAAGATCACGCTGCTGTGTCCTGCTAGTCCCTGTATCTAGTGGGGGATAGGATTTGAAACAACACCAGATTTAAGATTTTATCGAAATGCAAGCACGATCTGTGAGATGTACGCGTTCGACTCCTCTGCGCCGTTGCTGAGGCCCCTCGAGAAGAATCTCGCAGTGGACGGTCTTGGCGTGCAGCGATTGGTGGTCGTGAGTTTTTCAGGGAGGCCATGTGTTGTCATCGCAGATTGGAGGATGACATCAGGGTGGCCGCTTGGCTGGCGGGTCAGAGACGTGGATTACAGGTCAAAGGAGGAGTTGGACGAGGAGCTATGGTGGACGATTGAATGTCCCAGAACGTGGGAAGAACTGTCACTGCTTGGTCGCTGCAGCTACGACGCCACCTCAAGCTTACACACACTCCCCTGGCAGGCGATGCATATTTGAGGCGCGAATGAACAAGTATCTGGAGCTTCCGGGCTCCTCTAAATAGCGGTAGTTTGCTCAACGTTGGAGCAACGTCGTAGTCACCCGAAGTCGGTCTCGCTTACCAATCAGGCGCATGTTTGCGACTGCTTTGTCCCACCAGCACCATCCGATTCGACACCAACTAGATTTGACTGGGAATGCAGTGATTTATTGTACTAGTAATGCCTAGGGGCGCTGATCGACTCTTCTGACTACAAGAACTTTGGCACATGTACCACGTGACACAGTTCATAGCCTGCAAACGCAAAGTACTCCCCCTGTACCACCCATTCAGGAATATACCCATTCTCGTCTTGCGGGTATTGCTTTTTAATGCCTTTCATGAGCAAATTTACCATGCAGTTATCGCGTGTGAGCCCTACCGCGCCGGCGAGACTGTCCGGCAGAAGACAGAGCTCGCCCGTTGAGGCGTCATGCACTTGTGTGCGCTCCTTCGTTTTGACAACGAGAAATTTCCGCATATCGCTGGACAAGAAACTGACACCGCCCGATGGGTCAGAACCTTGAGGTTCCTGCACTGACCACATGATGCCGCCGGTTTTGGAATCCCATACATGCACGTACCCCCGCCTTGAGCAACTGGCGATCTGGGAACCACCCGAGGAGAATACCAGAGAACTAAGGCGGTCCGTCCACGAGATACAGCCGGGGTGGTGTATTTTTGTAATAGGTTGGTTGCCGTTGGGAGATGTAATGTTCCATAGTATCACCTCCCCGGTATGACAACCCGAAAGCAAACACTCCCCGTCAGTGGACCATGCAATGACATTCACATACTTGCTGGATCCCGAGTGGCTGAGGGGACCAATGACCTGGGCGCCGGTCACAGAGTCCCAGACATAGACAGTTGATTCGTTTGTTCCACATGCGATACGTGATCCATTGTAGGAGAATGCAACAGAAAACGGCAAGGCTGTGCCATTTCTGTTTGCCAATTTCACAAGCTCTTCGCCTGTTGCCGTGTCCCGGACAATAGTGTTGCGCTCAGATCCGGTCACAATTCGGCGACCATTGGTGGATAATGCCAAGCATATCAGGAGATCTGGACTTGTCACGAGCAGAACAGATGGATCGACAAGCGAGTTGTGGAATAGTTGATAGAGTATGGAATGGGAGGGAAGTAACGGAAGGGCCGTGTAGTAGACATAGAGAGGGTGCTCTGCGATCTCGGCAGCGAACTTGCCCGCAAAGTCGATAGCTTCGATGACAAGATCCTTGAGGCTTTTGCCCTCAAAGGTATTCTCCTGAGCAATGGGTAAGATAATTGGTGATGTTCAGTGATCATAAGACGAACCTCAAGCCATGTTGCGACCCGTTGCAGCATAGGCACTATATCCTCTGATTTCTTCAATATGCTCATAGCCATCAGGAAAACCCACTTCCGTCAATTGTTGCCAATTGTTGCCAATTGTGCACATTTGGTCACAATTGGCAACAATTGGCTTGGCTCACAATTGGTTACAATCGACACTAGGTACCGCAGTACACGTCCACAATTCTCGCCATTTGGAAGCCAATTGTGCGCTTTTGACGTAGATTTAGATGCTCTGTATTAAATATTATTCACCCCATTCAAATGCAAGTCAAAATCTGTGTATTAATATCATAAGTACATTTTGCGCTATCTACACTACTGAATTATATCTGGCCTCTCACTCATACCGGTATGGCGATTTAATGCATTTATCGCTCCTACAAACCAAGTAGTTAGTATATTGCTCAAAATAGCCGGTGGGTTGGGGGTCTGTGGCAGCGTCTGAGAGGGAGAACCGTCGCCTAGTCACACGAAGAGAGAAGCAGAAGAGATGCCTTGTCGCCACGCCTGACGGGCGTGTCTATGTCTACATGTCACGTGCTACTGTCCCACGCCACTTGTGCTCGTGCGTCCTCCTCTCGTCGGCTGGGCGCAGCCCAGCCCAGCCTCACCACCACATGTGCCCCCCCCTTGCGTGGCGACGGCCCGACGCCACCTAGGAGCCACTGACGCTCACCGCGTCTCGCGATCTCGTGGTTTCCGCACTCGAAGTCGTCCCGGTATAGTCCAATCCCCGTTCGTCCCTTCCTGATTCTGATCGCCCCTTTCGTCTGCTCCGTTGTCGCCCGTCCCCTCGTCCACTCCGCCTTGCGGGCTCTCCTGATCCACGTCCTCCTCGCCGTTCTCGTCTCCCAGTCCGTCCTCGTCCTCGTCTGGTAGCTCCTCGTCCCCGACACCAGCTCTTTCGCCCGGCTCGCTCACTCCTTCCTCCGGAACATCCTCCGCTTCCTCCCCTGAGAGAGTGCCGGCGTTTCGTAGGAGAATCATGGCGGCCTCCAGCGCCTTTTGTTGGTCGTCTAGGCTGGTTCCCGGCCTCGCTTCGAATCGGCGGAGTCTTCTGGCGCTGAACCGCCCTTTCAGCACGAGGCCTTCGAGCGATGCGAGTTCGTATGCGTTGACATCCCTGGATATGACGCGACGAACTTGCCCCCATTTGGGCAGCAGCTTGCGTTCCGTCTTGAACGTATAATCCAGATCGCTCATATAAACTTGTACTAGGTCATTAATTTTAAACGTGATAAGCTTTTTGACTCTGGACTCGTCTATTTTCTTGTTGAACACCGCTTCGCGTTCGTTCGCGTGCTCCACTATGTGCGAGTACGCGTCCAATTGCTGCTGTCTTGTGTATTCCATTTGTGTTTCGACGTCGTCGCGCGTTGGTTCGGAAGTCAAGTCGCCCTCTGGCGTCGTTATCGTATTAACCACGTGTCCGGTGAGTAACTCCCGTGGTGTGAACTCCAAGGCGGGTAGTATCCGATCATTCAGGTCTTTGAGTGCGGCCTCGAAATGGTCTGGCCAGCTAGCAGGGAGGTCCTCGAACGACGTTATTTTTGCCCACCCGTCTTCTCCCAGGTCCGGTGCGCATCTGCGTTTTAGCCTCCCTAGTAACTTGCTATTCGTGCCCTCGACTAGTCCATTGACCCAGGCCGAGTATGCGGCCACGATTTGCATCTTGATTCCCCGCTCGGTACACCACGCCCGGACCTCTTGGTTATCGAAGTGTCGTCCGCCATCCGTCATGAAGGCTTCGGGTGGCCAGAACTCTCGGTCCAGGTGTTCCAGCCCTGCTAGGGTGGTTTTCGCCGTCCCGTGCGTTCGGTGCTTGAAACCCCAGACATATTGTGAGTACATATCTATGAATAGGGAGATTTCGATAAAACCCCCTTTTCCTTTAGGTACCGCTAGGTAATCTGCTACGACGAGTTCCATGGGGTGTCTTCGTGTTATGGGCTGGAATAAGGAGTACGTGTGAGCGGCTCCGAAGGCTTTGCACCGCCCGCACTCAAGGAGGGCGGTCATTATGGATTTGTCCAGCCGTGGGCTGCAAAACCGATCCATTAGCTGCTTCTTTATCAGGTCTCGATGCCAATGTCCTTTAGACAGATGCTCGGAACGCGCCAGCTCCACTGCCTCCGCCTGGGATACACATTCCTTCCTCGGTTTGGCCCTGGTTGACTTCCCGTCTCCCAGGCGCCATAGCTTTCCGCCTTCTATCCAGTAGCCAAGCGCTCTGTGTCGCGCTCGCCTTTTCTCTCGCACCGTTTTCCCTTTATCCAGGTCCCATAACGCATCGATGACCTGGAGGAAGATGGGTTCCTCAGTGAAGCGCTCCCGCAGCTTCGTGGAATCCTCGTCGAGTCCCGCCAGTAGGATGTCGGTTTGGTTCTCGCCTAGTGTCGCCTCGTCGGGATGAGCTCGCGCGACCTCGTAGTCGCCAATTGACCATTCGTGTCCATCGCCGGCCACACGGTCCAGACCGGAGTAACGGCACATCCACCCGCCTTCCTGCGCTGCTTCCTCGCTCGTTGTGAGGAACACGTCGTGGGCCAGGCCTGTCGTCGCCTCCCAATCTGGATTGACCGAGTTTCGGTGCCCGTCGTGTTCCGTCTGCTCCGCTCCCGTAAATTGGCGGCTCAGCCCATCCGCCGCCCCGTTCAACGCTCCTGGTCGATGTCGCACGTCCACGATGTGGTGCGCGAGCACCCCATCTCTCCATCGAGCGTGAGTTGCGTTTAGCTTCTCGTTCAGTAGCGTGTCCCGCAGTGCCTGGCAGTCGGTCTCT
Organism: Athelia psychrophila; assembly: GCA_001630335.1. Classification (NCBI taxonomy): domain Eukaryota; kingdom Fungi; phylum Basidiomycota; class Agaricomycetes; order Atheliales; family Atheliaceae; genus Athelia; species Athelia psychrophila. Next base: position 214,278 of record KV417510.1, on the reverse strand, counting down.
AGCTCTACTGGGGATCCGTAGATAATGCCATCGAACTTGTCGAGGGAGAACTTGAGCGCCGCAAACTCTAAAAGGTATGGTTTGTAGCGTTCTTCCGAACGCGATGACCTTTTTGATGCGTAGGCGACCGGATGCACTCTCACCGCTTTCGTCCCGTTAGGTAACACATCGTCGAACCGTTGTGACAGGACCGCGCCGAATCCATCTTTGCATCCGTCAGATGTTACAATGAATGGCCGTCCGTCGAACACTGGAGCCCGCAGCACTGGGTCGGACACCAGTGCTGCTTTCAGGTCTAGAAATGCGCGCTCGTGGTCGTTAGTCCAGCAATCTACCAGGGAGTGCGCCGCTGCTGCACTCCGATAAGCTTGTTTCCCTGCTGCGGTGGTTACCCCCAGCTCGTTTTCGAGGTCTTTGAGTGGTTTTGAAAGTCGCGCGTAGTCCTTAATGAGCGTCCGAAAGTAGCCGCACAGCCCGAGGAAGTGGCCCAGGTTTTGAATGTTCCGGGGCCGTTGCCAGTCGACGACTGCTGTGAGCTTCGCCGGGTCGCCTCGCACGCCTTCCTTGCCCACTCGGTCCCCTGCGAATACTACCTCGGACATGAAGAGCTTCGTTTTCTGTGCAGATAAGGAGAGGCCTGTCTCCCTGCATCGTTGGAAGAAGGTGTTGAGGTTCTGGAACTTCGTTTCGAAATCGTCGCCGGCCATCCCGCCGTCGTCCACGAACAGCTCCAGTAGAGTACCGACTAAGTCACCCAATGCTTCGGCCGTCATTTGTGCGAACCGCGATGGTGCCCCTGTAAGCCCGAAGGGCATTTTCATGTAACAGTAGTATCCCCTCCCTTCCACGTAGAACGCGGTATAGGGCTGGCTTTCCGCTGCGATTTCGACCGCATAGAATCCCGCTGCAAAGTCGAACATTGAGATCCAGCGTTTGCCGCTGAGGGCGTGTTGCTTCATCCGTATGTCTCCTTGAGGCATGGGTGCGACCTGTGTGACACTATTCAGCTCTTTGTAATTCTGGCAGACTCGATACTTAAGGTTTCGATGCTCTGTTTCCGCGAAGCCGACCTCGACTTGTGGTTCGCGTTCGGGTAGTGCTGGGAACTTGTTAGGGAATCCTGCCGCTTCGCACTGGTCGTTCAGCCTGTGCTTCATCTCGAGGAGCGTGATCCCTTGGTTATCGTGTGCCTTCTGCGCCAGCGTCGTTGGTGAACAACACTTGACGTCCTCCGGTCTTATTTTCCTGATGACTTTGGCCTTCTCCATTTCGTCGATTCTCGGGTAGTAGTACGCCCGCTCCGGTGCCCTGAGCGGTCGTTGGTTGATCTTTTTCCCGAACGTTTTCCCAGGCGGTATATCCAACGTGTGAACTGCCCCCTTGACTGGGGTTACTTCCATTATCGACTGGGCGAAAGTATCAGCATTGTCTGCTATGAGCTTTCTTACGCGCTCTCGCTGTGCGTTGTCCAGGTCGGGTCCGATTTCGACGAGCTCGATGATGCGTTTTACTCTGGCCACGTTAAATGGGTCCGTGGCTCTGCAGAAGAGCGCTGCGTCTTCCGCTGTGCCGAAGTCGGGAACCTCGACCCCTGGGTTGTCGTCGACTGTCCACAGGAATGTTTCCTTCGGTTTGTACGAGTATAAGTCGTGGTACTTGTAGACTATTGGCTCTGGAAATTTGATGTTTAGCGAATCTCTGGTACTATTGTCAAAGATGGAAAATACTCCGGCGATCGGAAATCGCCTGTGACATTCGTTCTCCTTGATCGCGTGTATTGAGGGTAAGCGCGGATCCTCCTCATCCGGAATTTCCTCCATTGTGGCCCGGTGATCTGGGATGTTGATGCCGATCTTGGTTGGCTTCGACTTCACGCTGTGACGGATTCTTCGTTCGGGTGGTGATCCCTCGTCTACCGCGAAGATGCCTGCGAGAGGGTAGTCTTCCAGGCTTTCGTCAGCCCCGATGTTTGGAGCCGAGTTGAGTCTTGGGTCCCCGATGTCTTCGACGCTGTCCACTGTGGCTCTGGGATTTGACGTGCGCGGCGGAGCTTTCTCGAAAGCCGCAAAGATGCCCTTGAATGTAACTTCGTTCCGCGGCCTGACCCTGTTGATGGTGGTGGTAAGGGTTCTGCACGCGGCGGCGATCACCGTGTCCAGGTCTGGACTTGTGTCTGATGCGGCTGTCAGATCAGAACTGTCAGTATTCGCGATCGTGTTTGATTCCGAATGTAGCAAAAAGATATTCTCAGCTTTCTGTTTGAAACCGTGTTGGTTCTGGATTCTGCGGTCTTCGCCCTTTTCCGAAGGTAGTATGAGTTCGTCAGTGCGGTAGTCGTGAAGCATCCCGAACTCCTCGAGTAGCGGCTTCCCGAACAGCATTTGCCATGCTCCTCCACTAGGAAAAACCTCGAATTGGCCTTGTCTTTTTTCGCCGCCGACTACGACCGTGCCTCTCCATACTCCTTGCGACGCGACCTTCGCTCCGTTGGCCATTCGTAGCACTTTTCCTGATGGCTGGAGTGTGCTCAGGCGCGCCGCCACCTTCTCGAAGACCGCGCTGTCCATTGCGCCACACATCGCTCCGTCGTCAACCACCGCTTTGACTCGCACCGTCTCGCCACGGGGTCCTTCCAATCCGACCCATTGGATGAAAGGAACGCTGCCCTTGCGGCCCGCTGCCTCTTCGCTGTCTGCCCCCACTTCGTACAGGTCAAGAACGTCGTATTCTGTCATGTACATTGCATCTACTGTATGCAGCGTGGGGGTCTTTAATCCGTCCCCGCGCGGTGACCCATTACCCGCGGGGGCTCCTCTGCTCTTCACTTCGGCGACTCTGCTTAGACGGGACGTAGTAGCTTCGCTTAGCTGCTCGTCCCGTCGCCATTTCCCTGCTCGACGTCTTCGATGTACGCCCCGGATGCTTCGGCCTCTGCGTCTGCAGCAATAAGCTCGCGCTGTGTTGTGTATGCTTGCAGTATGCTTAGTAGCAAGACGTCTGTTGGCGACGTCGTTGTCGCTCTGGGTGGTCCTCGAGGAATCCTATGGATAGCGTTGGCGGCGATTCTGTAGGTACGTTCCTTAGCTGGGATACGTCGCTCGGTACACGCTCCGTCGTGTACATAGCCACACCCGATACATTCCCTCGACGCAATGTCTGCGGTGCCGGGGAGAAGCGGGTAGGCCCTTTGTTCTGTTGGTACCAAATCGCCATGCGCCGCCTCGTACGCTGCGACCTGTATGTCGTAGTCGTGCTTGTTCCCGGCTCGAGCCAACTTGGTTCGCGTGAGGTCCGTCATCCGCACCGCTGGGTCTCTTTGTCTGAGCGCCAGGTCCGCCGCTGATGGCTCGTTCCAGTTGCCCCCCGCAGCTGGTCGACGTGGGAATGCTGGTGGTCCTGCTGCTGGGGCCTGTGGGGCGCGCTGCTGTGCGTATGGCTGTTGGCGGCTCAGGTTTAGCTGCGCGAGGAGTTCGTGGAGGGGTGGCGCTTGCGCCGCTGAGAGACCGAGCGTCGTCGTCCCAGCCGCTCCTCCGTTCGAAGTCCCTTGTGGTACCCGCTGTCTGATGGGGTTGGTGTATACGGGGTGCGTTTCCGCGTACTTCTTCTTCGCAATATACTCCTCCTGCTCTCGTTGTCCTTTCTTTTTCTCTAGCTTTTCTCCTAGGAGGGTGCGATCCACCTCTTGGATTTGCTTTGCTAGTTCCGCGAAGCTCGCTGGTGTCTTCAAGAGCTTGCGGAGGACCGAAGGAATTTGGTCCTTCATGACCATCGGAACGAAGACCTTGTTGGTGTCGTCGATCCCTGCTGACATGCGGAGCATCTGCGACGCCCACTTGGAATAGCCAGTGGCGCCGTCGAGGTCGATTTCCATCATAATGATCTCGGTCAGGACGAACTTCTTGAGGGCGTCCCATTTGTCGGCTGCGGTCAGCTCTTTGACGACGTCTGCGGGAAACCTCTTGTCGAACTCGGCTTTGAGGGTGGCCATGTTCTTCTTGTGGGTGGAGTCGAGCTGCTCGTACCATTTTTCTGCTTCGGAGGCAGCTTCGAGCTTCAACTCGAACCACTCCATCTTCTCTGGTTCGCCGACTCCGACCATCCCGATGATATGTGCTCGACATGCTTTGAAGAACGACTGGGGCTTCGGGTCGCTCGATGACCCGTTGCCCCGGAATGTGCTGATGTGATCCGCCATACGCAAGGGTTGCGTTGGTAAGCTCTTTGGTAAATGAATCTTCGTCGGGACTTTGACTGGGATTTTAGGCGGTGCTGGGTTTCGGTTGTCGTCGTCGTCCGAGTTGGGTGCTGTGTCGTCGGGAGTGTCGAATGGAGATTGTGCTGGGTTTTCGAATGCTTCTATTAGTTCTTGCACGCTGGGCAGGGTGATTCCAGCCTGTAACAGTTGCTGGCGTGTGAACGGCGTTTCGTATAGTTCGTATTCGTATGAAATTTGGTTCGTCGAGTCGCCCTCGTGTCACCAGATGGGTTGGGGGTCTGTGGCAGCGTCTGAGAGGGAGAACCGTCGCCTAGTCACACGAAGAGAGAAGCAGAAGAGATGCCTTGTCGCCACGCCTGACGGGCGTGTCTATGTCTACATGTCACGTGCTACTGTCCCACGCCACTTGTGCTCGTGCGTCCTCCTCTCGTCGGCTGGGCGCAGCCCAGCCCAGCCTCACCACCACACCGGTGTCACATCCGCCTTGGTCGATTACATGATCGAAGGAACCGCATCGGTTCACGACAAGGCAAACAGCACACATCTTCCGAGCATGTTACTTGATGCTGAGAATGGGCGGCCGATGGAGGTGGAGGTGATTGTTGGAGAAGTCGTCCGGATGGCGAAAAGGGTGGGCGTTGCTGTACCTGTGAGCAATTAAGCGTTCATTCAAGCGTATACTGTGCTGATGGTGTTTTATTTAGCGCATTGAGATGATGTACGCGATGTTGTTGATCGTTCAGAATCAGATTGTGAGGAAGTGGGAGACTCAGGCCAAGCAGTCGTAATTTCTAGGGAGTCGGTGGCAAACGCGCACTCAATCGAACCGTTCGCGATAACAAGGGTAATCGACTTACATATAGAAAGAAAGGTGACCTTGCATTCAAGCACGGTGTAGTTCGAGTACAGCGATAGCAGTGTGCGAGCGCTGGAGATATGGCTCTAAAGCTGAGGAGACTTTTTCTGAAGCACAAAGGCTAGCTCACCCTGAGTTCGTTATCATTGTCAACGGTGCGTGCAAAAATTAAGGGGATTGGACTAGACGAACCAAGCATGATTCTTCTTTGCACCGCAAGGTTGTATCTGATATAGATTTCGAGCATGGATATCCTGCGGCCGGTCCATTTGATGTGTACGACGGCATACGAAGGTGCATAAATCCGGTGCACGACGCGTTCAAGCGCAGGATGTAAGTATCACCGGCTGATGATGGAGTCCAGCACTAAGCGATTCCGATTCAGAGGAATATTCGAAAGATATAGCTCCAAGCATTTAGCAAATTGATACTATTGAATTGCTCACCTTTTAGAAGCACCCCTAGCCAAATCTCCCCTCTTCCCCCGCGTTGTCGAAGCTGTTGAGGTGGTGGTAGCAGAACGACAACGATGGGCGCTAAACAGTGTTTAGCGCCCATCCCGATCCGGCGGTCCGCAGCGCATCGTTCGTTCACCGTCGTTCGCTCAATAGTGAGCTCCGAAAGGCGAATTGGATTAGATCCTAAAGTCATTGTGTGTATACCATATTGTATTATAGGCTGTAACTTTCATAATCAGAATCGGAGGTATATTGAACAGGATTGACGCGATATATGTGCGACAACCGCGATCATAGTCTTATCTCGCCGTTTCGCCATTTGCTCTATCTAACAGGATATGAGAACTCTGTATTTACTCACTGCGCTGACGACCTCGCCCCAACACCGACGACTCACATTATCTGGCAGATGCATGGAGCCCATGGTCGTGATTTGTCTTTGTCATTTACGTGTTCAAATTTCGCAGAACAAATACGTGGATAGAGAAAGTGCCAACCGAGCTACTTACGGCCGATACGTCGGAACAGAAATTGTTACACACACGGTACCCATGATGATCTATTCGTTGATTTACCTTACGCCTCAAGCTTAGCCTCGCTTCCACCTCACGCCTCGCAGTACACGATCCCCGCGGCCGTCCCCGCATCCTCGATGAGCACTCTGCGACGAACGCGCGGCGCCCGGGCAGTCTAGCGACAGCCCGATCGCTTCATGGAACTTCCCCGCTACGCTCGTGTGCTCGCTTGGCCCCTTCGCTGCTGCACTCGGGCACGGGACAAGAGGGGACTAGACGTCCGCATGGTTGAGCGTATCCCCCAGGGGCAGGTCGACGCGGTCCGTCCAGTAGCGCGTCTGGGAGGCGGGGTCGAGCTGGAGGTTGATGAGCTCGGGGAGGTGCGCGTAGAGCGTCTGGATGACCGGGTGTGAGGTGGGGGTTTAGCCTGCAGTGATGTCGATGTTGGCGCGGAGGATGCGGCCTTGGTGGGCTTTGGCAGCGCCCTGCCAAGCAGACAAAAAGTAAGTGAGTTAGATGCGCGACGAGCATCGTGTGGGCACTGACCTTCTGTGTCCCATTGGGCAGTCTCCGCGCCGTGTCGACAGACTCCCGCACAGTGCCGTCCTTCTCTTCCTTGTCTGTGTCCCCATTTTACACCAAATTTTCTAGGCCCGACCCGTCCAGCTCACACCGACATCACGCGCGTGTCCTCCCGGTCGGCCAGTACAGTCTCTCCCCCGCCGTGTCGAGCACCAGCGACTTCGGTGCCCAAGCCACCCATCCAGGATGATGACTTCTCCGCCCGTCCCATCCCCCGCCGCGCACACGAAGTACCAGTCGTTCGCAGAGACAGAGTGCTCCATGTAGGTGACGTAGATCTGTTCCTTGCTGGGGCGCGTGTCGGTCGGACAGAATGGGTATGTTGGAGGCGGGATGCGGATGTCTTTTCCTTGGGGGGTGGGGCTGAGGACGCACCCAACACCGAGGTCGAGGATGATGCATCGATTATGAGGCGTCCAGCGTGTTTTGGTTAGTTGGGACTCGGCGTTTGTGTCTTTGAGGTTGCGCGAAAAGCTGCTCTTGCACGACGCGCGCTCGTCCTTGGGTTCCAGTTATCGCGATCACGTCATCGTTGACGCGCATCTCGTGTGGTTTGCGGATGCTCTGAGGACGAAAGAGAGTGGAAGCAAAGCTGTGAAAGACGAGTCGGACGACGAGATTGGGAAGCAACGAGCTGCAACGAGCGTCACTGGACCAGTGGCATCGAAGTTTGAGGCCCGTCGGAATGGCCCGGACCGGTGCACCCGTGGTCATATGCTCACGTTGAACTTGAACTTGTGTTGATTCGGTGAACTCTCTTTCTCAATATCCATGCATGAGCTCATACCGCAAACATAACTTAAGCGTCAGTGGGATTTTCTTTCTCTGACAAGTCATTATTCAATGCCAATTTGAGATGGGACTCACTGCCGATCGACCCCTCAATATTGATCCTTGATGCCGTGGTCCATATCGATATCCGCTCTGCGTGGTGCGCACATTATCAATTCTCAATCCACCTTCGCAATAAATTTCTTCCCTTCGTTGACGTCTAGTTCCATTTCAAATGCTCAAACAAAGCGTCTCCTGCAGTCTTACGACACGCCAGCCTCGCACCTCGCATCCTCTCGCAATCTTCATTCCCCCTATGATGCGGATGCCAGAAATGTAACAGGTGATATTTGAGACCTCACCTTGTAATTCATTTGCACTCTTGGGGAGACTGACAATGTGTCGCTGGCATCTTTCCCACCGCCAGGACGTGTTATGTGCTCCTATACTGAGCTGCGAGTTGGCCAAGATGGCGGATTTAAATTGGCGAACAGGTAGGTGCTTCCTTCTACAATGATATACGTGGCTAAGCATCCTTGACAGGCTTCCTGACGACTGTCTTTCTTGAAAATATTCATGCCGCCTTTCACCGTCAATCGCAATAGTGTCACTGCTGAGCCTCAGTAAAAACGATAATTCAATCAAAGTCGTGTGAATGGCAGATGCTAGTCAGTTACAAGTCAAATTTGTTTTGTTTGACTTTGTTTGACCCAAATGTAGGTTTGAAGAATTTACTTTGACTGCCGAAGTCGAGTAACAGTCGGGCCATAGTCAAGGAAAAGTCTTGATATTGCCATGTATTGTGTCGTCCAATATCAGATCATTGTACTCCCGAATACAACTGTATAATTCACACAAAAATTACTTGAAAGTTGCTTGAAAGTCACAATATAATATTGACAGAAAACGACAGGGATATACAGAGTCCAGACTACAGTGCTATGTATGTGAATCTGCTCTATCCTTGTAATTACATACAATTCTAAAGCCGGCAGCTTCAATGCCGGAGGTATCACCCTCCAGCTCAATATTAATGTACCCTGTGCAGGAATCTATTCACTCATCAGCATTGTGCACATGCGGAACCGGGAAACATGGTATACCTTTTGCACAACATTTGCATTGTGACTCTCGCCAATGGAAGCCACCGAGAAGAGATGGCCCGAGAGCGCCATGTACTCTGTTATCAAGTGCATTGACAATGCATTTGGCGAGGTAGGGAGGAATGTAGCTAACCTATGTGAATAACATTAGTGAGTACAATGCACCACACTCCCCAATAGCCCAAGCAGACTTATCTTGTTGTTAAGCTACATCTGCATGCTTAAACTAGGGCCTAGACGATGGTCATTGGGTTCCTGCTCGAGCATGTACTCACATTGGGGAGGCACTGTTGACACTGGTGTATAGAAAGATGGAATGGAATGGAAGGAAGGAGCAGTGGGAGGTAGTGAACAATTGACAGTTGGTCGAAACTCGAGAGTGATCGGGTGACAAGAGCATGTCTTTGATTCGACGAAGTGTGTGATAGCGGAGTTTGAATTGACTTGGCCATTTTTCGTGGATGGAGGCTTGAAATGCAAGCAGCATTTCACGCTCGAGCTAAGTTACCCACCAATCGCCGGGAGTTTTTTCATTGGAAAAATATTGACAGGATTCCGGATCCAACTTGCGCTGGACTTTGACTTGACGATTGCTTGACGAAATATGGATCAAATATAGAAACCGAACAATTTTGTTAGTCACAACTGATTTTTAGACCTAGAGACGACTTCAAAGCGACATTCCACTGACTTCAACTGACAGTCACACGACTGTAGTTGAATTATCGTTTTTACTGAGGCTGAGCGCTGAGTGCTGAGTGCCAAGTGCCAAGTGCCAAGTGCCAACTTGGGAACATTGCGTTCATATTCAGTTCTTGGGAAATCACTTTCAGCCGGGAATCCGCTTGCGCAGATTTGAATGCCAGGCGTGGAAGCGAGCACAGGATGCATTCAGAGTAGAGCATACTATAATTCAACAAGCCAACACTCGGTAGTCTAGGTAGGTCCTGGGGCACAGCTGAGCGGACTTGACAGTGGCTACCCACACATATGAGACATGCTTATTTAGAAATGTAGTGGTCCGATTTTTTGAACAAGATCCTGTCGATCGAAACTCTTCAAGTACATGCGGACACGTTTGCGAGAAGCGGCAGCAGCGATGGCTCTGGGTGGGTACCGAATATCAATACTACAGTCATAGTTGATCGGGGAGTAAAAAATGGGACTTAAGAAATAACGAGATGTCCGTAAAAGACGGCTGTCGCGACATGTGAGCTGATAGCCTCATCTGCACCATTGCCATAGTGGTGGCTTTCGTAGCTGAACAATTCCCCGCTGGAAGCATGCAGGAAAGCTCTCCCGCGCCCAGTTGTGCACAATTTCCAAATCACAGGGCACAGTGAAGAAAGTGAGCCGTTGAAGGGCCGCAAAATTTGCCCGCTGCAGATCCAGGTCAATCGAGATCGTGCACGTCGAATATAATCTCGATTGTTCTCATGTAGCGCGAGGAAATCAGTCCTATAGCCCTGCAAATCTCCCCTGCCTGTGCCGCTGAACTCTTTTAGAGAAGGCGCACACTACAGCAATATGTGAAGGATTAAAGCAGTAGGTCGGTGTTGAGGTCGGGGAGTGGTGGTTGATGGCAACCTGTAACAGTCAAGTTAGTCCACGACCACACAAACAAGTGGACATGTACCACTTAACTACGTCGCAAGGTGATATGGCACCAGTGTTGACCGAGAGAGGAGGTTCCGTATAAAGCCAGTATATCCCCTCCCGTATGTTTGAATGTAAATGGAGTCAATTGGAAGTGGTAGCGCGGTTGATGATAATCAACTGAATAAATCATCATATCCTTTTATGTTACTCTCTGTGATACGCACGGAGCTCAATGGGAGGAGAGAAATGGCGAAGAATACATGGATGAGACGGAGGGTCCAGCCCCAGTTCAGAAATCCAAGCTATGCCAGCAATGTAAAAGGTAGAACACAGATTTCGAGTGTTGTGAGATATACGAAGCTTGCCAGAGGTGCAGGTAGTCCATGTTTCCACGCCTCTCACCGGAGGCAAGGATAATCCCAATGGATTGCATTTTTGACAGCAAGGCTAGAGGCAATCATATCAGATGTAAGCAACATTAAAAAGTTGGTGTAGATTTCAAAAACATGATTTCTGATGATGCAGAGATGGCCAAGAGATGGCTACACTGGCTTCGCGTATTACGATCACAATGCGGCACTGTAATAACTCGCATGCATGATTGTGTGGGTGAGAACAGCGGAATGAGTGCATTAGACTTCGCTAGTCGCCACAGAGAATGTTTGAAAGAACAGCAAGCATACAAGCATTTGCTCGCATTTTGGGGTCTGGGAGCAAAACAATATATCCGTGATTGACGTCCAAGTGCCAGGGGGTAGTCAAGACGCGCTAGAGAAGAAGCCTCGAGACTTGGAGGGTTATGACAAAATTATCCTTGAGGAGAGGGTATTGCAGAGGGGCGGGACCTACCAGGTACTGTACTAATACGACCTTAGGTTTAGGCTGATTTCGTGTGACCGAGGTCACTGACATGTTCAAAGGTTCTGATTGAGCGGTGACATGGGACGAACTTCGAATACGTTCAAAATCAGGCCTAAAATAGTAATCTAATGGGCTTTTTGCTGACTCGGGCATGGCTCGGGCGAAAATCTGCCCAAGAAGATGTTCATGGCCCAGATTTTCGCGTGATAGTCACACAAAATAGGCTCAGTTCATACGGCCTTGGGACATGTGACGAACTTAAGGTCGTATTAGTACAGTACTTAGTTGTGTGATTGTGGCAACATTTGTTTGCACCTATTTAGGTTTCAAACTTTGATCGGTTGTCAAACTCCGACAGGCCGTAGGGTGCACCTATTAATATTATAGAATGACTCCCGCGCCTCCATCGTCAATGTCTTCTGCCAGCACGGTACATTAGTTTCCCCATCCACCCAATCAATAAGACATGCTCAGATCTAACACTTATGGTACAGATATTCACCACGAATTACGCGGGCGGTAATGCCCAGATCAACAACGTCAATGGCGACTACGTCCAAAATGTTTATCAGATGACCCCAGATCAAGGTAATTGTGCAATTGCGATGTATGTTGATCTTCAGCTGAACATATTTTTATCTTAGCACACAGAATCTATGAATGGCTCGGTGCGCCGGACAGCTCGGGAAACTTTCACGCAGCGCGAGAGAAACATCACGGGAATACGGGCACTTGGTTTCTTGAAGGAGAACAATATGTCAAATGGAAGGAGACACCTGATTCGACGCTGTGGGTCTATGGAACTCGTGAGTCGGTCACGCACCTGCCCCACACGACTACTTACATGATATCTATCCGACGCAGCGGGGTGCGGTAAAACTATTGTATGGTGAGCTCCGAATATCTAGATGACCGAGAAGCACAAATTTGAATGACGCCACGAATCATCTACAGCTCTACCGTCATCGAAACTATTTGCACAGAATGTGCAGCAGAGCCCAGCTTTGCCTGCGCGTATTTCTTCTTTGACAACCAAAATGCCCAGACAGACTTGTCTCTGCATGATAAATTCATTCGCTCCATCATCAAGCAACTTTCCCATCAGTCTGCCAGCTTTCCAGCGCCCTTGGTGGATCCTTATGGTGGCGGACAGCAACAGCCATCCATTCAATCGCTGCAGCTTATCCTGGAGAAGATCATCAACGGGTTTGAGCGCACGTTCATCATAGTCGATGCGGTCGACGAATGCACAGATAGGGAGAAGATGCTGACATGGGTAGAGCAGCTTACCCAACGCAAAAAAGGCAATGTTCAACTTCTGTTCTCAAGTCGGCCAGAGCAAGACATCACAGACAAACTCAGCTCTATGGCATATATCGCTCGGGTAACGCTCAATAGCAAGCTGGCAGACAAAGACATTGAGACATACGTTGATGCGATGCTGTCGAAGATGATCAGGTGGAATGCGCAAACAATAGCTCTAGTCAAGGATACATTGATCACAGACTCAGACGGAATGTATGTTTCACTTCTACCAAAGTGCTATCTCCTGTATGCTAACGAGCTACCAGGTTCCGATGGGTCGCTTTCCAGATGGAGGCGCTCTCCAAGTGTCGCACTCGGAGGGCCGTAGACGACCAGCTTCGAAATTTGCCTAAGGATCTGGAGGGCATGTATGAAAGAGCTCTTTTGAATAGCCCTCACCACCAGGACCTGAAGCGATGTCTCATGTGGCTAGCGTTCTCCTCGTACCCTCTTAAGCCAGAAGAGCTCGCTGATGTCGTGACAGTTGATCTTTCATCAAACGGTCCACCATCATACGACCCAGATCTTCGATACTTCGGCACCGCAGATATGCTTATTACATGCTCCGCTTTTGTGACTGAGACGGAATGTATGTTTGAACAACGGTGTATCAATGCAGCAGTTGCTTAACCATTGTTCAGGGCGAGCGGAAGACTACCCCAACAAAATTATAAGAATCATCAAGCTCGCTCACATGTCTGTCAAGGACTACCTCGTCTCAGATTGCATCAAAGCTGGGGCGGCATCTTATTTCAGCATAAACACCATGCTTTCTCACTCGCTAATCACCAAGGCTTGTCTGGCCTATCTTTTCCATCTCCGGAGCTTCCGCTCCCTCAATGACTCCGTGCTGGAATCTTTCCCATTGGGCCCTTATGCCGCAAAATATTGGATCAAACACATAAAATTAGGAGGAGGTGAAGACCAGCATCTCCCGCAAATGACAGAATGCATCTTTTCGCTCGATGACACTGGGGCCTTAGCCACATGGGTTCGCTTGAATGATCCAGATCGAAATTTTTTTTTGTCGCAGGCCAACTTTGAGAAGACATCTGCAGATATTGCTTCACCATTATATTATGCTTGTCTCAGTGGCCTTACAAGTGTTGTACAGAAGCTTCTGGTACATGGTGCAGACACGAATGAATGCGGAGGACGCTATGGAAATGCACTGCAAGCTGGGTCCCTGAATGGCCACAATGCCATCATCCGGTTGTTGCTCGAGAAGGGTGCAGACGCGAATGCGCAGGGAGGCGAATATGGAAATGTGCTGCATGCCGCATCAATTCGAGGCCGCAATGGCATCGTCCGGTTGTTGCTCGAGAAGGGTGCAGATGTGAATGCGCAGGGAGGTGACTACGGAAATGCCCTGCAGGCCACATCGTCCGCAGGCCAGGATGCCATCGTCCGCTTGTTGCTCGAGAAGGGTGCAGATGTGAATGCGCAGGGAGGTTACTACGGAAACGCGCTGCAGGCAGCATCACAGGAAGGCCACGATATCATCGTCCGGTTGTTACTCGAGAAGGGCGCAGATGTGAATGCGCAGGGAGGTTACTACGGAAACACGCTGCAGGCAGCATCACAGCAAGGCCACGATATCATTGTCCGGATGTTGCTCGAAAAGGGCGCAGATGTGAATGCGCAGGGAGGTGAACTCGGAAACGCGCTGCAGGCCGCATCGTGGAAGGGCCACAATGTCGTCGTCCGGTTGTTGCTCGAGCAGGGGGCGGATGTGAATGCGCAAGGAGGGCTCCTTGGCAGTGTGTTGAGAGCAGCAAGATATGCACCCGAGGTCATGAAGTTACTACTCGAGTACGGTGCCATTGACGAGGAGGATGAGGGGCCAGCAGAGAAGCACATGCAGGGCGAGGAGAATGAAAGGCAGGATGGCGAGGTGGGTGGCACGGAAATCGAAGGAGATGATAGCAGCGAGGGGGGTGGGTCGGAAGACGAGTGGGCGTCGGCACAGGAGGATGCAGAGGATATGTAGCATCGACGGCTGAACAGATCTTATGGTCGCGCATTGTCGGGCATGGGGCCTATAATTATGATTTGTCTGTGTAGTGTAAGCTTAGGTTCATCTCGCAGGAAAAATACGTGGATCGAGTAAAAACTAAGTGAGCTACGTGTGAAACATTGAATCCCAAACAGCTGTAATATTAAAGATACACAGCACCCAAAATGATACACATTGATTTACCCTACGCCCCAGCCACGTCTCAAGCTAGCCCCGCCTCCGCCTCACGCCTCGCAATAAACGATTCCCGTAACCGTCCCCGCATCCTCGATGAGCACCTCCTTCCGCCCACTGTCCAAATCCACCGCATACACGGACCCATTCAGATCCGCGACGAACGTGCGGCACCCGGGGAGGCCCAGCGAGAGCCCAATCACCTCGTGGAACTTGCCTGCCACGACTGTGTCCTTGCTCGGCCCCTTCGCTGAGGCGGTGTCATTAGTGACATTGGTGTTGGGTTCTAGAGGGGACGAGACGTCGGCGTGGTTGAGCGTGTTGCCGAGGGGCGGGTCGCCGCGGTCCGTCCAGTAGAGTGTCTGCGTGGAGTTGTCGAGCTCGATGCGTAGAGGGTCTGGATATCCGTGCGTGAGGCGGGGGTTTGGCCTGCGGGGATGTCGATGTTGGCGCGGAGGATGCGGCCCTGTCGGCCCTTGGAGGCGCCCTGGTCATAATAAGCAGGTGAGTTCGTTATCGCTGAATGAAACGCAGTGAGAACTGACCTTCTGTGTCCGATATAGCAGCCCCCGTGTCGTGTCGATGGACAGACCCACGCAGTGCCGCATGGCATCCTTCCTGCCCTCGTCCGTCTCCCCATTGCACACCAATGTTTCGACATCTGATCCATCCAGTGTGCGCCGTATCACGCGCACGCCCTCCCGATCCGCCCGGTACAGCCTCTCGCTCGTCGTGTCAATGATAAGCTGCTTTGGCGTGAACATTGCCCCGTCAGGGACGATGACCTCGACGCCCGTGCCGTCCCCCGCCGCACGCACGAGGTGCCCATCGTTCGTGGCGGTAGAGTGCCCCATGCAGGTGACATAGATCTGGCCCTTCCCCGGGCGCGTGTCGACTATGACGCCGTCGGGAGGGTGGATATGCCGGAGGTGAGGATGCGGATGTCTTTGCCGTTGGGGTGGCGCTGAGGACACGCCCCGCACCAAGGCCGGCGCCGAGGTCGAGGATGATGAGGCGGCCGGCGTGTTCGTGTTTGGGGGTAGACATGGTTGGGATTTGCAGCGATGGTGTTTGTGAATTGGGCTGCGCGACACGCTGTCTTATACGACGGGGTTCGAGTTCGCAATCATGTGATAGGTATCGCATATCGGACGCCGCTGGTGAGACCAGGCAGCCTCGAGTAGAATTCATCATCGTTTTGCATTTAGAATATGTATTTGCCTTGTAGAGTACGCGCTGCTCGCATGCCATCAATAGATGACACGGCGCGCTTGGGATTGTCGCTAGATCTCATTTGCGAGGGACCTGCCGAAGGTGTCCTCCAAGAACTGAGAACCGACCTATTAGACTTGGGAAGGATATTCGGCTACTATATACTAAACATTGATGTGTCCTCGGGGCCGAGGCCTGGCTTCAGTCACAGGTGTCCTCCTCGTCATAACCACTGCGTCAACGTGTCCCGTCGCGGTCTTCGCAATATTAATCGTATATAACTTGGCCCAACCTAACAATGTCCTGACCAACCAATCTACAAGACCATGCCCTAAGTCGAACCCACCGCCCCTTTGTCGACATCGGTGCCGGCACCCTCGGCCGCTGCATCGCCCTCATGTGGCTCACGCGGCGAGACCGTCAACCTATTCGACACCAATGCTACATCCCTCGATGCAGCCAGGGTCTATACCGACGCGGACCTAGATGGCGTCATTGATCGAGCGACTCGTCCCCGGATCGTGCAAAGGTGATCAAGGACGCGTGGATCGTCGTTGAAGCCAGTGCGTTCCCTCCTTCCCCTCCTCGTGCAACTTCACTTACTGATGTGTAACCAGTCCCCGAGATCCTGACTGCGAAGATCCGGCTCTTCAGTGAGCTGGGCAAGGTCCTGCCCAACGACTGCATCATGGCTACCAACTCATCCTCGTCCACCTCCAGCGAGATGGCTGCGCAGGTCTCTAACCGCGCGCGCCTCCTTTCCACTCACTACTACATGCCCCACGCTCCAAGTAAGTCTTTTCTCCTCTTTACCCCATTGCCATGCGCATCCCTCCTTCCCTGCTCTTCCCTCCTCCCCTGCCCTTCCTTTACCTCATGCCCCTCTAGAGTTTGGATTTTGTTCTGATGATGACTCGCCCCGCCTCCTAGCCCCGTCAAAGTAATGCCGAACCCTTCCACTGACCTCGCCGTCGTCGCACTCCTCCTGCACGAGCTCCCCAAGCACGGTCTCTCCCCGTACCACGTGCGCACCGAGTGCGTCGGGCTCATCTTCAACTGCATCTGGGCCGCTATCAAGCGTGAAGCGCTCCTCGTCGTCGCGGAGCCAACAGAGGTGTGTTCGAATCGATCCCATTCCCCCCCTCTCGCGTGGATCCCCAACTCCAATTCAAATTTTCATTTATCTTTGTTTTATTTGCAGGTTGACGTGTTGATGCACAAGGTGTTCGGGGGGATCATCGGGTGTGTTCGGCCAGATCGATGGGTGGGCTAGATGTTGCGCTCGATATTGAGGAGCACTCTGCGACGGTGCGCGGGGTGCAGGTGCCCCCGCAAAGCGTGGCGCTGCTGAGGACATATGTGATGTATACAATAGGGCGATGGGGATAGGCGAACAGTGCATGATAGGTGTGCCGGTATGTTGAACGGGTGGTTATCACCGCCGCCACATCGCACTGCCTACAAAATGGATTTTGACATGGGGTATTAGACATTAGGGGTTAGTGTCGCTGGCGTCTAGTCCTGGAAATCTGTCCTCAGAGTTATCTGGCGAATAGCAATCGAAGCTGTTGATACCTAACGACATGGATGTAGGATGCATACAAACCTGCCAGGATTCAGGTGCCAATACACGCGAAATACACGACGCGTATACATGGCTATTTATCTAGGTTGTCCCGATAGTGAGATTCCCAGATCTCAATACAAGCCACGGGTGAAACCTTTGGAAATTGGATGTGCACTAGCTCGCATGTTCGAAGTCTGGGATGAAGATTTCATCTCGTGATGAATATTGTTCGTACAGTGCATGTCGCGACTTCTTGACAGGTCCGTAACTGTAAAGAGACTCCGAAATGTTGAGCTCAACTACATCATGAGAACATACTATTTTGACCCAATTACACTTCCAATGGGCTTAGATGTAGCACATGTATATATGGTGTGCAGTGCTAAGCTGTGGGTCTGGCCAAAAAAATAGTTGGGTAGAATTTCTGGTACTCGAAAAGTGAACAATTAGGCGCCCATTCCCGTTATGGTTTTTGTGTCCAAATCGGGATGTCGCGCCACCCGCCGACTAGTGCTGGAAGGCGCTACAGGTACCAGATATCAGTGAAATCATTTCAAAACAAGTGTGAAAGGTCTACAGACACTGCCCAAAGTCATCCAGCCCTGCCAGTGAATATTATTTCTCAGAGTTGCCCTTGCAAATGTGAACACCGTGGGAACTAATCTCCTGATTCGGACGAAAATGAAGTCTTGATGTCAATCACATTCTTTTCAAGGGTTCCTTCCCAGATATTAAATTTCCAGATTTTAGGAAATAAATTCAGGCCTGGCAGCCACTTGCAAGGAAGCCGTGGCATGGACTGTACGGGTGGCGCAATATCAGCATCGGGGACAAATTCGGCCCCTATCCACCAATGCGCGCATGCGAAGCCTTTCTTCCATTCTTCCATTCTGCTTCCTCCACCATCGTTTCGCAATGCCTCTAAGTATTCCTCAAGAGATCATCGATCTCCTAATAGACCACGTGGCTTTTATGAAGACTGAACTGCGAGCCGCTCGGGCGTGTGCGGATCATACTGCATCTGGAATGCGAGCATGCAGGCTTAGCCCATGCATTGTATTTCTCTCCTCAGAGCATCTTCCACATCTTCCACGCTCGTCCAAGTTGTAAACCATGTACCTGTCAGTCTGCGCATTAGTTGCCAGATCCTGGGTTTGGTCTAGCCGAAGCCATCTATTTCGAACACTGCACTTCGTCAACTCGGGACAAATCCAACAGCTCAGGGGATAGCTTGTCCTTCTCGGTAGACCTCTCTGCACCATAAGCAATCATGCTTTTGAAATTGACATAGACGTGTTCATCTTGGAGTATCCGACATGGTGGTGCTGGCTTCGCTATCGAATCTACAATATATCGCGCTATGTGGGCCACCGTGGCCAGATCTTTCGGAGTAAGTGTCTTGGCGAGACGGACTACCTACGCTTCTGGCGAGCTTTGCACATCTCACGAAACTAGAAATCTCCTTTCTCCCCAGACTCACATTGCTGTTGTCGTTTGCGGCGCTTGTTGGTGCTTGCTCCGAGTTGCAGACACTCTGAATTGGGATCGCTGATCTGCTGTTGGGTTCTCCGTCTCGTACATATCTTCCTCGCCATTTCCCTCCTCCTACATCGCGATCTCGGCGGATCACGGATAATCAAGTGGAAGGATGGGATGTGTTATGTGATTGTTTATCATTAGCCGCGAAGCCACTTCCAATCGACTCCATTGCCATTCATAACTACGGGGATGCATATACCGCCTCTGTGCTTAGCTTCTTGCGGAATGCGGGGCCTTCTCTGGAAAACCTCGAGATCAACACCCCGTGGCACCTCAACACAAGTCTGCTTGGTCTGGGCGGTCGTGGACTAGTAGGCCTGTTGCAGATCTACATCAACCGGCGCTCCTCGATCTCACTCCCTACCCCCTCCTCCAATCATTCCCCACTGCAGAAGCCCAGTTCTGTTCGGTTCTGGGCTGAAATTTCTGAACCTTGAACGGGACCTGGGTTCAGTTCCCCTCGAAAGCCGAACTGTGAAGTCAAGTCGCTGGAGTAGTATGTCCGTCGACAGCAAAAGTCCGGCGGTGCAGGCGCAGAGATCTGCACGGCTATAGGACAGATTTCCTCGTCATGCATGAGGACCATCGCGGACATCATTCAGATGTACAATCCAAAGGGTATCGAGCAGCTAGCTATGCAGACGATCAACCCGTATCTGCAACAGTCAAATTTTGCGTCCCTGCAATGTCCCACATTCATTACCAGGTTCTTTGAGCTCGAAATCATGCATTATAGGGCGCGGGAGAGCTTACCCGCATGCTTCCAGCGTGGAATTGTTCAGCTACAACAGCCACCACCACTCTCGGGGGACATCTTCTCACTTCACTTACTCTTACGGACGTCTCATTATCTCCTTTTCATTCTCCGAGCGACTCTGAATGTGTTGTCGATATTCCGCCGCCACCAGGGACTACCATTTCTTGCACCCGTCGCAAGAATTTCGCATGTATTTGAAGGGTTTTTATCAAGAGGATCCTTTCAAATAATTGCCAAGATATGATGTGGTCGAAGGGTTCCTCCCTGAAAGTTGAACATCCGCAGCAGCTGCATGCTAAATATCATGCTTACCAGGGTTTCCCCGCCCCTATTAATACATACCTACCGATCAATCAATGTGTGTTAAACAGTATGTTGATGTATGCCACAGGCCTCTTCATCGGACTATTCAGCTTTGCAACCTGAAATACCAGCGGCGATTATTCCTATCTTGGAATTGCAAGCACAGTGCTTTTGCACATCTATGTGCCACAATGCGGTCAGCTCCATGTTACCTAGCATAATGTATTTAAAAAGACTTCTCAATTGACCTTTGGGCTATGTAATATCTTTGGTGTCTTGCTAAGATCCCAATTCTCCGTGTTGAGTTACATGCTCACAGCTGACACGGCTACGGGCTCCATCGAACACACCATGCCTCCTCTGCCGATAATTCTAGGCAGGTTCATAGAGCCAGTATAAGCGGTTCAATACTTGTGTTATGTAAAGACTTTATTTGCGAGAACCTGTTGAAGAGGAGCTTGTAGGTTGGATATAGCGAGGAAGTCTAAGCTGATTGACCTCTGCATAGGGAGAGCTGCCAGTGTTTATTCTGATAAGGATTGTAGGGTAGGTTACATCTTGTATATATACGAAGAGAACGATGGTGTGATCAAGAGTGATCGTAGTGGCAATGAAGGTGTGATAATGGTAAATGTACTGCGGATAAGTAATACAGTAGTTGAGCAGTACAGTCCATATGTAGAGTATTTAGTCCAGGTAGGGACGGCTCATTGTACCGTGATATAGACGAACAAATGAGGTGATAGCACGTACTTCAACACTCCCACTCAATGAGTAAATTCTCTCATTGCGAGATCTGGTGGCAAGTTATTTGTCTTGTCCAGAGATGAGTCCCATCGCCTTGCGATGTTTATCGTGGGCAGGAAAAGGTAATGCTTTGGTGAGGTTGTCCGCTATCATATCTTTGGTGTTGACATAGAATATGAAGGCCTGTTTGTTCTCGACAAATTCCCTGATGTAATGGTATTTGACGTCGATGTGCTTGGTTCGACGATCATGTGCGGGATTGACTGCAAGAAATATAGAGCCTTGGTTGTCGCCACATAGCGGTGTTGGATTGTTGATAGCAAATCCTAATTCCTGTTGAAAAGAACGTAACCAGGCGGTCTGTCAACATGAGTCGGACAGTCCCATGTATTCTGCTTCGGTAGAGCTCATGGAAACTGTTTTCTGTTTCCGAGATACCCAGCTGACTGCTCCATGGGCCATTAGGAAGACGTAACCAGATGTCGAGTGTCGATCATCTCGGTCCTCTGCCCAGTCTGAGTCCGAGTATCCAATAAGTCCAGCTCTAGATGCGCCATCGTATTTGATCTTGAAGTCCTTAGTACCCTTGAGGTATTTTAGGATGTTACGAGCGGCATTGAGATGTAGTTGAGTTGGGTTCTGATTGAACGAAGATAGTCGGGTGACGGCATATGAGATGTCTGGCCTTGTACCGAGCATGACATATAGAAGAGTGCCAATAATGCTCTGGTAGTCGTGGCGGAGCTGTGGAGTGGCCTCGACCTTGGAAGGTTCGTATAATTCACTCTGTGACGGATTAGTCAGGAATGGTAGTTTGGTGTGCATTGGCTCAATTTCTCAGTCTTCGAGTGCTTCGTGAGCAAGTAGGAACCTAATTGACTTGAATTGAACCACCGGTGAGATTGTTTGCTCATAGTGTATTCCGTAGCTCTGTATATGATTCTTTTGCCACCAGGCAGGCTTTGTATCGACCATCATTCTTGATTTGAAGACCCAACGGTCCTTGATTGCTTTTACTGCCTTTTCGGTAATTTGAACCAGGTCTTTGCGTATCCAACAAGTTCCTTCATTTCAATGACTGAGTTTGTATTTGTCTTTGATAGCACGTGGACTTAATGCTGTGCATGGATCTCTTTGATCATCCTTGTATTGTTCTGGCACTAGAGTGGTGTGTTGCTGCATTAGCATAGCTTGGACGGTGTGCGAGTATAACTTCGATCTTCTTCATCGAAGATATTTCAGCAGCCAAGGTAAACAAGTCTCCGTCCTGTGAGTTGATCTGAAGTAGCTTTGTTGATTATGGTTTGTTGCCAACGTTGTGCACGTCCGTTTTGCTCTTGAGTGCGGCAGGTCAATTTCCATATGTGGAATTCACTGTCTGAGCAGGGTTCTGTCCGGTGTTGGCTCTTGCTGAGTGTCTTAGCTGTGGTACAGGTTCTGGTGCAGGGGATGCAGGAGTTGTTGATCTGAAGCGTGGATGTTAGGGACGTCTCCATAGACGATCGTCGTCAGACTCATCTGGTGGTCCTGATGCTTGTGGAGGTGGATGATCATCTTGATTCTCGTTATCAGAGGGTGTATCATTGTCGGAGTTTTCTATGAGTGGTATTGACAGTTCTGGATTGACTAGATCCGACTCGTCAGGGATTGTTTGGATAGGATTGTTTGGCTTTGGTTTTGATTTTTTACCAATGAAAGGGGATTCATTGAAGGTCACATCACATGATTCAATGAAGGTCCTGGATTGCTTTAGCCATACACGGTAACCCTTTGAACTGTTGATTTGAGTGTATCCAACAAATGTTCCTTCAACTACTTTGGACTGAAGTTTGTTTCATTTGTCCTTGTGAACGTGGACGAATGCTGTGCATCATCCAAATATTCTGAAATTAGATTTGTCTGGGATCGTTCCATCCCAGAGTTCGTGTGGTGTTCTCCATTCAGCTCGAGAGAAAGGAGTGCGATTATAGGTGTAGATGGCGTGTTCAACTGTGATCTTCCAGAATCCCTGGGATAAATCTGCTGTGAGGAGATCTGAGGTGGCTTTGTTGATTATGGTTTATTGCCAACATTCTGCACATCCGTTTTGCGCTCGAGTGTGAGGTAAGGCAGATTGAATATCAATACCATGAATTTGACAGTATGTCTTGAAGTTCTTGATGGGGTCATCTTGAATGCCTTCAAATTCCCCCCCTCGATCAACACGGATGATTTTGACCTTCACGACTGGCGGCGTCGGATATTTGCCCATCGCATATCCTGTCGCAATCCTTCCGCATAATAAAATTTTGAGAAAGGCTATGTGATGCCGATATATTCCTTCGCATAGTTTATATTTGCGACAGAATTTGTGTGGCTCGCATATCTTATCCACATTTTCTAATTAATGGTGTATCACAGATGCTTAGGTTACCGGGGCTTTCCGAATCTGTGTGGCACAATTGTTTAGAACATTTGACTAAAATCTGCGAGCGTCGCAAATTTGTTCTAATATTTCTAATTTGAGGAGCACTTTTTGGAGATCAAGTATCTTTCCGCATATTTTTAACATTCTGAAGGATTGTGGACGAATATGTGATGCCCGCATATTCAACCCCGCCAGTTTTGACCTTCTTCCCGAGTTGTCTTTCAGCCCAAGTGACGAAGAGGTCGAAGCACTTGGTGGTGTCAGACTTTTCGGAGATGAAGTACATCTTCCCGTATGACGAGTAATCATCGAGGCAAGTGACAGTCCATTTTTGTTTGCTGCCAATGGCATAGGACGGCATCTCGTCGAGATCCATGTGTATTAATTCAAGTTGTTCTGTGGCGCGGGATTCGGATGGCGGATGCGGAATCCGTTTGGCTTTCCCTGCCAAGCATCCTGGACACGGTTTGATAGTGTCAGGTACCTTGATCTTGGGGACACCTTTGACGTGATCCGCTAATTGCTTTATAGCTCGCTTTCCGGCATGTCCTAAGCGCTGGTGCCATAATTCGTAGGTTTCTTCGGCTGTAAGAATGGAGATAACGGGATGATCGAATGAAGTAGGGTTTGGAGCGGTGATAGTGGCAGTGATCCAATACCGCTGTGTGCTGGGATCGAAATCTGCGCAGATAAGCTCGTCCCCTCGACGTCCCTTGTTGTTTAATTTCAGGTGTGTCTCTGTCATAGAGATGATTTTTCCTTTTTGTAATGCCACTTGTGGTGCGAAGAATCGCCCACTGGAGTTGGGTACATATAGTACTTGGTCCAAAACGACTCCCACTCGCTCTCCCTTTGAGTTTGAGTGTTGGAATTTGATTTTTCCATGTCCAAGTATTGGAATTTCTGAGTTATCGCCGATCCTAGCCTTCCCAGGCTTAAGAAGCGGTGTATATTCGGTGAAGTCGTTTATGTTGTTTGTTATGTGGCGAGTGCATCCTGTGTCGCACATCCATCTGGTGGTGTAGGCGATTATGTCACTCGTGGAATAAATGGAAGTGGTGATAGTATTGGCATCCATTGAGCTAACGAGTTCTTGGTCATCGAAGTGTATAGAATTTATTTGTGGTTGCCTGGATCCACTGCCCTTATTCCGATTATTTCCCCTAGTCTTTCCTCGTCCTTGATTTCCCCCACCCCTGTTTCCAGATCCTGAGCCAGAAGCTTGTGGGCGCTTTCCACCTTCCCAATGGTTCTCTGTGGTGTGGCTGCCTTCAGGGCGACTGCAGCCTTCACAAGTACATTTGAGTGTAAGGGGTTTGGTGTTGGAAATGTGATTGATGCTTGCATCAGCGCCTGCTCTGTTGGATCTGCGATGGGTCTCTTCTTCCTCAATCTTTGTGATGATGTCGAACGGATCGAGTTCTTGCATCTTGGTGCGCATGGATAGAATGGTGGTACCGAGTATTTGGTACGATTGTGGAAGAGAGTTGAGGATAATGAGTGAGAACCACATGTCTGAGACCTCGATTCCGGAGGTAGCGACTTTGTGTCTGAGGTTCTCCATTTGTGCGATCTGGGTGCGAATGGGCTTGGAGCCATCGCATCTATAATTAAATAGACTCTGGAAGGACGAGAAACCGGACACAAGTCCGACTTTTCCGTATTTGTCCTTGATGCGATCCCAGACTTTATGGGCTCGGGTTTCTCCTTCGAGAAGATGGTGATAGGAAGCGTCCAAGGACATGTGAATGTATCCTAGGGCCTTCATGTTCTTCTCATCGTATTTGGCCTGGAGTGCCAGTGAAGCTGTTTTGGTGACAAGATTTGCGGCTGGGTCCGATGCAGATCCGACATCTAGTTTAGGACGAAGAGTTCGGATTGGAAGGGATGGATCCAGGATTTCGTCGGTGGGAAGGTATTTGCTTTTCCCATCGGTGTTTAATTTGATCTTGCTAGTGGAGGTGTCCACTTCAAAGTCTTCGAGCCCAAGTGGTAATATTTAGACAAACACAACTGGGTCTTACCAGAAGAATGGATGTCAATCGGAATGGCTCCTACCACAGAGTGGCGGGGAACGCAGGGGCTGGGCCATATGCGGTTGCTTTCTTTGGCTCCGGTTCTGCTGCTGCCCGGGCCTTAATCCCTGAATGCTGTAATTATAATAGCATTTGATGGATGTACTCCGGTCATACCAAAAACATACCGAAATGGGTATTCTGGTCCCCTTGCGATATCTGATGGGTGTTAGTGCCCGATTTGACCTGCCCTCCCCGCTGGTGGCTCGGCCCCATTCCCGCTGCTCCGCCCTTTTCCCGCTGCTCCGTTCCCGCCGCCCCCGGCCCCTTTCGCGTTGCCCTTGCCGGCTACCCCCGCCTGTCGCACTGCCCCGTTCCCGCCGCCACCGGCCCCATTCCCGCTGCTCCGCCCTTTTCCCGCCGCCCTTTTCCCGCCTCCCATCCCGCCGCCCTTTTCCCGCCTCCCATCCCGCCGCCCTTTTCCCGCCTCCCATCCCGCCGCCCATCCCGCCGCTCTTGCTCCCTCCCGTTTATGTCTTCCATTCATTATGCATATTACATGACTCTCACTTCTCACACATAGGAGCAGCTTAAATGTAATTGATTTGAAAATACTGCAAAAAGAGCGAATATTTACTGGGGCATAAAAGTGGATGGGGAGCTACAGTTATACTTTGCAGGTAGGAATATGCCTGCCTATCAATCAGACACTCACAAACTCAACATCGTCAAATTTTGTTCAAGTCCGAGACTCAGAATTTCTCAAATTTAGTGGAAGTACGAAACTCGATTTCAGTACAAGTCCAAACGTCTGCCACCGAAGTTTTTTTTTTTTACACGTCTTCAAAAGACAATTATATATTAAATGCTATCATTCTATGTTATCTGCGTTGTACTTAATTAGGCCCTCTAAGACATAGTTGACATCCTCCAAGGCGCGATGCCACTCCTCCAAAACACCACTACCCACTGGCTCCTCGGATGTAATGCCGTTTGCAGTCTGGCCCCACCAATAAAGACATGCGACGGGGCCGAGCATCGCGTTTGCCCCAGGCGTCAGGAGAGGTTCCCAACTTCCACCATCCACCACCTTTGCCAGGGGCGGCGACGAGCCACGACACGCCGGTTGAAGACTCAACCACCACCCCCACCAGACCTTCGAGAACGACACCGCATCGGAGACTTGCGGATGACTCCCACCTCTACCTCCACGCCCTCCACGGATCCAAGTACCGAGTTGAGCAGGACGGCCCGTGACACTGAAACCTCGAGTTTTGTTGGCCATGCCATAGCTCTGCTCCAGGTCACAGAGCAGGCCCAAAGTGCGTGAGAAGGGGCGCCCCAAATCACAAGCACTCAGCTGTTCCAGCGGCAGCTGCAGCCATGTCGATTTCACAAACAACGGCGGCACAAACGGCATGCCGCCGTCGCGGTCTCTGTTGGCGGGAGGGGGAGGCGGGGTGACAACGTCCGTGAGAGGAGGGCCGTCGGCATCGACGGGAGGAGGTACGTTGGCAGAGCCGCTGGAGGATGGCCCGCCTTCACTGACATGAGGGGGGGGCGGCGCGTTGTCGCTGTTAGGAGAGCCTTCGTGGGCAACTTCATCCGCGCCTCCCATCGCGCTGTCGCCGTCTGCAACTACACTCGTAGCTGTGTGACGTCCAGACCGGCGAGGAGGAAGCTCCGCAGGTGACTTGTTTTTTCTTTGGCGAACCGTCTTCGGCTTACGGGGCGCGTCAGGAGGTAAGTTGAGGCTAGCCTTGATAGCGTCCAGGGCTATCTTGTTGGAGCGGATGTTGGCCGCCTTCGTGATTTCATACTCAGACAGCCTGGGGCCGGTGCGAGGTAGAGCAGCCGTGGGAGGGGGTGGAGGCGGTGGAGGCGGTGGAGGGGGGGGCACCGTATAGGTCTTAGCCTGGGCAGCGAAGGCGGCTGCAGCGGCAGTGGAAGTACGAACGGTGGTGGGGTCGAAATGTGAGGTGGCCTTGGCCTTCTTGCTGGGGGCAGTCTCCAAACCGTCGCCCGGCCTCTTCCGCTTCTTTCCATCCCCACCCTGCGGTCCCGCCCCCACAACGTCGCCCGCCTTTTGTGTCGTCCCCCCGCGCCTTCTCTCAAGCTTTCCTTTAAGCCTCCGACTCGATTTCGGAGCTGGACGCTCTGGGATGTCTGAGTCCATACTCGATGGGTCTGAGTCCGAGCTCTCGTCCGAGCTTGAGCCCTCCTCCTCCGCTTGAACCCCATCACCAATCATGTAACCTGCGCCGTCCAGGGCAGACGTTGGAAGTACAGCAGCCGCCCGGTCCTCTTCAGCTAGACGTAGAAATTAGCATGGCAACAACGTAGATAGACATGCAAACTTACTGTAACACGTATTCAGAAACTCCTTGAATAACGGTATGACCTCGTTATCGAACCTTTGCGGATTCCACTGACGCCAGTACATGGGACTGGCTGATAAGTTCTGACCAGCATTTAGACTAAATGGTGTCAGTCAGACATACACGAGACTTGGAATGGGTAGACCTACTGTACCGTCCCCACCTCGCCACCTGCACGAGGGTTTGGCCCACCTCCCAGTAGCACCCACGTATAGCCCGTCATGTTCTTCAAGCCCAGCAAAATAGGAGCCATGAAAGCAGCAACCCTGTCCAGACATCTAATTCAGACGGTGTTAGCAAAAAGGCGGCATGGGGTAGGCACGTTGGACCTACTCTTGACGCTTCTCCGGTTTATGAACGCCCGCCTCATACTCCTCTAAGCTTTGCCTGTGTGCGGCAACCATAGCCTCCTTGTCCTTCTTTGCATTTTCGACCAGCTCCTTCTGCTCATCCTTCGGCAGCCGGTTGAAGGCCGCGCGCGCGACGTCGGCTCGAAATGCCGCATCGTTCTTGTCATTCTTCTGGAGGCCCCGGTTCACCCGCTCAGCCCACGCAGATGCCACGGCCGGCGCGATCACGTCCGGATACCTCTCCTTCATTAGTTGCTGCCAGCCTTGGCGGGCTCGGGTGGGCGCAGGTGTAACACCGCAGAGCTGCGAGAGAAGGATGGTGTATGGGTTTTTGCCGATGTCCATGTCGATCCCGCGAAATTGCTTCAGTTTGCGGATGCGATACTTCAGCCAACGTTGAATGGCCTGCAGAGCAATGTTAGGACGGTTGCAAGGCTTGGAACCTAGTAAAGGTACGACTTACGTCGTTTTTCTTCGCGATTGTTTTTGACTTCAGGTCTTGCTCTTCATCCGTCAAATGCTCGACGACCTGGGGTTTGTTCGGGTCGTAAATGGGTAGTGGAAGAGGCGGCTCTTCGTCGTCTGGCAGGCGCCAGTCAATCAGCTGATGGTATTCGTTTTGGACGTGGCGGAGGTAATCACGCTCCGCGACGAACGACAGTGCCGACGTGTCCGCATACGGCGCTATGTGTGGCGACAATATGCCTTCCCGGCACCCTTCAGCCCACAGCTTGCAGTTGGCTCGTTCGGACTTTTCCATGCGCCTAAGTTTCTTGCCGGGCTTCTGGGAGCTTGCCATGTTTGAAAGAGGTGAAACCTGGGTAGTTTTTCAGTGTTTGTTATACCAGAATACCGACATCATGTCCACTCACAAGCAATAGCAATAATGTCGGAGCTCGCAGAATACAATTAAACCAGCGGCAAAAGCGCAAAGCGTCAGAATTATGGTGTTAACGGTGAGACTTCAGCAAGCCAGGAATTCAGCGAGGTTGACGAGGGGGGGAGGGCAGAAGCATAAATTGCTGACCGCTGGTAACCACCAGCGGGCCTGGCTGTTACCACCGGTATATTGCTCCCATCATTATACCTCATCAAATCCATTTACAGTATGATGCAGGTCAAAAAAGTGAATTAAGGGCCCTTCGAGAACACCGTCTGACGGTCTGACACAACGTTATCTAACTTAGAATAAAGATGAAGTAATTTTTCGAACCGCCCGGGCGCCTCCTGGTCCAACCTTGCGCGCAAGTCTGGGTCCCACCGAGCCGCATCCTTCATGGTCTGGCATCCGTTTTCCACCCAGCGGAATAGCCCGCCCGCCGCGTACTGTGTAAAGCCAAGGCGCGTCTCATGTGGTTGAACCGGGGTGTTTCCGTGGCGCATCGTAGCTGACGGGATGAGGATATGCGAACCGGGTGGAAAAGCAATGACCATCTTGATGTCGAACAAGACAAGGTGGCCGCCCTTGTGGAAGTCGTAATCACCCATCGCAACGATGTCACACCACCCTGCCGCTGAGTTGGCGGAGTCGAGGTGGTCAAAACGCACAGTATGCGGGCCGAAGTTGATGGTAGCTGCCGGGAATATGCTATTAGAAAAGTTCCAACTCAGAGCAGGATCGTTGCGAAAGAGCTCCCCCAGGACATCACAATACTCGCCATATAGCTTGGGGGCATAGAAGGCAAAGGCGGCTGGGTATTTGGTCAGGGGTGGCGAAACATAAACATCAGAACGAGCGCACCACTTCCGAACCCCGCTACGCGGCACAAGGCATGATTGGTGGTCGGTCGGCTGGGGAGTTGTGTCAGCGGCGGGAGGTCAGCGTCCCAGGTGCCTCCACCCGTGACCCAGTGCACACTCTCAACAAGTATCGCTTCCAACAGCGGCTCGGCGATGGCTAATGGTGAGGAAGGGAGGGGCGCCAGGGAGAACGCCAGTGGTATGAACCCCTTGAACTCTCACCCCGAGCGAGTCTGGTCAAAGACGCAGTTAGCCAAAAAAAAAAAACTGTAGCGGCCGAGGGTTTTAAAAACTTACAGTTCTCAGATTCCATGAGTCACCTGAAAGTAAAGAGAAAATGTTAGTAATGTGTTGTTTCAACGGATGTACAAATGAAGCGAGCTGCACATCCAAAGCTTCGCAAAAAGAGCGTCGTCGTCGAGGGTCTGGTGAGACCCTGGGTACAACTAGTCTCACGTTTCACTTTGAATGGCGAAGAGGAGGGGGGGAGGGGGGGATTTAATGTGAAATATGACTTACTTGGGGCGCTCATTGAGGACTGAGTCGCAGCGGTGGGTGAGTGAACAAGAAGAAACTTGAAGGTTACCACTTGAGGACGATCGACGGAGATCGAAGCACAAGTCCCATTCGTGATCACGTGAAACCTCTTAATGACAACTGTTATTTTGGTGTCCCCTCGATCTACTGAAAGCTGAGCACGATTTAGGAAATCAGGCAGCGGGAGACACTTGCGTGGTATGTAAAGAACACCCTCCAGGTATTCGTCTGCGGAACTTGCTATTGTGGGAAGCCGTTCAGTACAAATGCCCGAATCATAAGTCGGGCCCACCTTACGACTTAGGATTTGGGCGATCCTTCTATCTACGAAAATGTGAGCTCGGTTTAAAAAATCGGGCAGCAGGAGGCACTTACGTGGTATGTACAGAACGCCCTCCAGGGGTTCGTCTGCGGAGCTCGCTAATGTGGGAAGCCGGTCAGTGACAAATGCCCGAATCATAAGTCGGGCCCACCTTACCGATTTAGATTTGTGCGATCCTTCTATCTACCAAAACGTGAGCTCGGTTTAGGAAATCGGGCAGCAGGAGGCACTTACGTGGTATGTACAGAACACCCTCCAGGTGTTCGTCTGCTGAGCTCGCTAATGTGGGAAGCTGGTCAGTTACAAATGCCCGAATCATAAGTCGGGCCCACCTTACGACTTAGGATTTGGGTGATCCTTCTATCTACGAAAATGTGAGCTCGGTTTAAAAAATCGGGCAGCAGGAGGCACATACGTGGTATGTACAGAACACCCTCCAGGGGTTCGTCTGCGGAGCTCGCTATTGTGGGAAGCTGTTCAGTACAAATGCCAGAATCATAAGTCGGGCTATCTGCCCCGCGGCGTCTGTACTTTCGCCTCAAGTAGATAGGGTATGTTATCATTCTGGGCGGCATTTCAAATAAATGAATATATTTAACAAAACAGGCGAGCATATGATACAACAATGTGATAGCGATAGTGGCGGGAAGGTTTTCAAGGTGCACGTACAACATATGAGCGGCCCCCTTGTAGCTCATGCACCTCCCCATTTTGCTCTGCGCGCCTAAACGCCAACTCAGCATCACTGCGAGAATCGAAGCGTTGGTAAGTGGACGTGCTGACGCCGCTGACTAGGTCGCTAACAAACGTCCTGCAGGGCATGGTTCATGAGACGTAAGGCAGCGGGGGCCAACATAAGTTGCTTACCAGCATGGATAGACACCAGGCCGTATGCCCTTGAATACGGCATACCAGGTCTGCCCAAGATAGTTTGCGGGGGTGCCTGAGAGAATGGCAAGAATTTCGTTTTGGGTAGGGTTTGTGGAAACCATGCTTGGTGAGCGCGGGGGGGCGACAAGGCCGACGGCGTTGCGGGCGGGGATTGCCTCGACAAAACCAAGGGCAAATGCAAGGGCAAATGCCGTCTGTGCTTCTTCGAGTGTCTCAAACCCCTTATAACTCGCGCGCGGCACTTTCTCGACAAGGACCATGTAGTCATACCTAAAGCGTGTGAGTATCCGAACCCAACCTGCGGGATGTGCACTTACCACCGCCCTTGGTAAACCCCTGGGTGAGTCCCTCTGATTATAGCATAACATTTGTACACGGGGTGCCGCGGGCGGTGCGGAGTTGAGATCAATTTGGCTGTCGCGGCAGGCGACGGGAGGGTATGATGGCCCGCAGTGGCCCTGGGTTTGTGACAACGCGATTAGTTCAAAAACAGGGGGAAAGACGAAGGGCTCACCAGGTCGCAGTTGGGCCCGACCTGTCGGGGGATGATACTTGATACACCCTGTCAGGCTGCAGTGCCAGCACTGGCCTGCGGGGGGGTGTAGACGGAGCGAGGGAGGTAGGGCTGGAGGAAATCGATGAGGTCAGGTCGCTCGGGGGTGTAGACGGAGCAAGGGTGGTAGGGCTGGAGGTAATCGATGCGGTCAGGTCGCTCTCATCGTCGGACGGTTCATCGTTTAGAGATTCCCAAAATGTGGAGGCATCCGGGTCCATGAAGGCCATGCCCTCGGCCACGGCTTGCGATTCCTCCCGTCGTTTGAGGCTGGCTTCGCGGCGAAGTAGGTCAGCCTCCCGCGTTAGGAGGTTGGCTTCACGAGTACGCAATGTGGCATCAAGGGAGCAAAGTTCTGCATGGCGTAAGAGTTCGCCGCTTGTGAGAGCCGATGGACGATCAGTATTGAATGTAGATGCATCAACTGAGCAAACTTACCTGGAGCGAGTATCCGAGATACGAAGGGAATTCTGCAAAGCCCTTGCCAGAGGTTCATCCCCTTCAGATGCGGCCGAGACGAGAGAGCGTGAGACGAGGGAGCTTGGCAGGCCATCCATCATGAAGTCTCAGAGTACAACAGTGACCGACTGATGTTCCCCTGATGAGGCACTGCCGGGTGCAGCCTGCCCTAAACCCAACCGTATATATTCTTTTCGACGTCGCTAAGAATTCTTTTTCACTTCTTTCCTCCCTCTCACCACATCCACTTCAATTCTCCCTTCGCAACTTATCTTTCACCATGGGACCTCCGACCTGTCCCATTGCAAGTCCAACGAGCAGCACTGTCGTGCCATCTTCCAGTCGCGGTGAAAGGTTTGCCTGTCATCGTCTTTTATGTTTCGTTCACTGACCACCCGCCTCCAGGATGACCCAGCGTGACCATCTTTTCTGGTCAAGCGTGAGCATAACCCCGAGTCCCCCTATCTATGACCAGGGATGTCCATTTCTAAATGTAGGCGAGCATACTCAGAGGCAATCGGCCGTGGTGAACCCCCCGAGCGTCGTCGATGGAGAGGCTATTGAGAGACAGTGGGCGAAGGTACATTTCTCTGTCGTTTGATCGTTGTCAAGGACTCCACGCTCATTGGCGATGTAGTATAGCAACCAGATGTTCCCTGCGCAGTTGCAGCCGAATTCGTCAAGTGTCCATAAACGGTACGTATTTTCCATTGCCTCGTCGTCGCTCCCCCCACTCAGCTTACACTCTGTGTAGTCTATCCTCCGGCCTTCTCTTGCTTGGTCGCCGCTGACCTTGTCGCGTTTCGTGTTGACGTGCCGCATGACAACCTTGAGTTGCCTATGCCTCGCCACTGCTCACCCCAGAAGGGGAATGGCGGAGCTATGCCCGGATGCGCAATATCAGTTTACCCCCAGACGGGGAACGCCGAAATTATAATTGGACATCGCAGAACACTTGATAGTACGAGGGGAGGGTATGATCTTGTATAATATTAATATCGCACTGTGTACTACATTATCAATAAAAAGGCTGTTTCTTTGTGCTTAAACATTATGAAGTGTTGTTAGATTTTCAGCACGATCAACTGACTTGACCATTTTTTATTGGCGGTGCGCGTGTCTAACCCTAACCCTAGCAAAGAAGTTGGTCTTTCTGCACGCGCTTTGCCAGTCACGCTTGTTCGCTACACTTTTCACCATATGTCTTCCTCCACCGCCCGGCCTCGTGGCCGGCCTGCAGTCCATGTATTGTCCACAGAGCCCTCTAGCCGTGCCACAGAACACGTAGATATTGGTATCTACCCTTCCAGTGACGGTCGACGCGTGGTTCAGGATGCCGCAAGTCCTCCACGGAAAAAGCGACGCGTACACCCGAGCGACTTGGATGACGAATTCGCGCAGTGGGATCCAGGGAACGGCGGAGATGAGGCAGGGGATTTGGAGGGTGAAGGAGGAGACATGGATGGGCCCTCTGCCGTCGTGTCGAACTTAGAGCCTCTCGCGACTCGACAGCGATACCTCAGCTCGGTGAGGTTTTATCCTTTTTAATGATATATTCCGGCGCTCAATGACTAAATTTGCAGGACTTTCCCATGCTGGTATGGAGGCAAGGCCATATTCAAGATTTCTTGCATGAGTTGATACGACACGAAGGGTTGGGCGAGCACCGGCGCTGTGCGACGTGTGTAACGTGCCGCGAAGACATTCACATCCCACCCTCATTGTCTTCCACTGAAGACATTCTCAATACAACCTCAGGGCCTATTCGCTGCCAGGATTGCCACGGGGACTTTGTTGAATGCGCTACTTGCTGTCTGAAACGCCATGAGCTACTGCCGTTGCATCGCACTCAGGTAAGCAACTATTCAGACGCGTAAAACAATTAATAACATGTTATGGAGCAGCAATGGACGGGGAGATATTGGGACAATAAGACCCTGAAGGACCTCGGCCTTATCGTGCAACTGGGGCACCCGGGCACCCCTTGCCGGAACCCAGACAATGTCTTCAACATGACTGTACTTGACAGTCATGGTATACACCAAGTCAGCGCTTGTTTTTGCAAGTGCAAGCGGGCCTTGCATGCCAGCAAGCGGGCTCAGCTGCTACGGGCCCGCTGGTATCCAGCGACGGTGACGGACCCCACAACTTGCGCCACGTTTCGGGTCCTCGAGGAATTCCATCTGCAAAATCTGAAGGGCGCCCTCAATGTTCACAATTGGATCGGCGCGTTGGCAATGAGGACGGATGGGACGAGGGTTGCGCTTACGCCGGTACGTTGCAACGATCTTCGCTGTGTTACTGTCTTTACTCATGATCTCCAGGAGCGCGAGAAAACAATGTCGCGGGTTTTTCGGCAGTGGGCATTCCTCAAACGTCTTAAACGCTCAGGGCGCGGTCACGACCCTGCCGGTGTGAGCGCCACGAAGCCAGGGGAGACGGCAGTACTTTGTTGGGCGTGTCCTCAAGAGGGCATAAACTTGCCCAGTAATTGGCAAGATGTTGATGAGAAGTTTAAGTATGTTTACATTTCCTCTCATCTACTCATGCTGAATTCTAGTGCTAGGTTTCTCTATGTATTGATACTGGCTATGGATGCTAACTTTAGGCTTACAAACCGGATGAGGGCCAACGAACATGATGACGCTGAGTTGGGCCCTGGCTGGGGGTGTTTCGTCGAGTCCACGTCGTACAAAGAACATCTGAAAAACTATGTATCTGAGGCGGACGTAAGTGCATCATACATTGTATCCGGTGATTTAAAGCTGAGCGTACATGTAGATAACAACTTGCATTGCGTTTATGGCGCTTCTTCAGAAAGACTCTAAGGTGACGACCGGGCTGCGTACCTCAGGAGTAGGCGCGTGCATGTGTGCGCGGCATGAAGTCATCCGGCCTTGCGGCGTCGGCGACCTCCAAAAAGGCGAGCGGTAAGTAACGTCCAATACAATTATCAATCACTTGCTGATTTAAGTTTTGCAGCTACGCTAACATGGACTTTATATTTTTCTCGTCTATCATGTTCGTTGTTGTCCTCCACCTCGCTATCTCCTACGACATTGTGTGCCAGTGGAAGATTAATTTGGCCGCCCGCAACACAAAGCTCCCGCCGCAAATCCAACAGGCCGAGAGCGACCGCCAGCCTCTGGCAGAGCGCCTGGCCTTCGGCCTGCCCGTATGGCATGCCGCTGCCCACGAAGATACCTGCCAGGTCACGAACTCGCTGAGGTACCAACCTGGTATGGGTCACACCGACGGCGAGGGGATCGAGCGTGGTTGGTCACGCATAAACCCACACGCGTCAAGTACAAAGGAGATGGGGCAAGGCGCGCGCCACGACGCTCTTGATGATGTGTTCTCTCACCACAACTGGGAAAGAAACATCGGATTGGGTGAGTTTGACACCCCGTTTCCTCTAACTGGTTTCCTTCGCTATACTGATGATACGTGCAGGGGATGCCCTTTCACGGAAACTCATTATCGCGAAGGAGGAGCGGGACGTGCAGGTTAGGGTGTTCAATGAGATTCGTGATACGCTACCCCCGGATGCTGCAGAGGAATGGGTGCAGGAGGTTACTGCTTGGGAGAAGCAGCGAAAACTTCCCATAAAGGAACAAAAGGCGCCCAACCCATATGTCATGTTGAAGAATGGTGGGTGGTGTATACTTATTCATTTCTGCCATGGAGGTTGCTTACGGGCTCTGGCTTTTCAGGCGGGGTGACGGAGGCACAGGTGCGCTTACAACTACGCAAAGAGACGGATGAGGTCCATGAAGGGCGGGCCGCGCTGCATGAGACGAGCGCAACGGGATTCCTGGCCATGGGGTTGCACATCGAGCATCTACAGTGAGCTGCCCACTTTACAACCCTCCAATTAACTGCTAACAAGGCTGTAGGCGGCAGATAACAGTTGACGCGGCCAATTCCGCGCAGCTCACCGCCAACCAGGCCAGCTTACTTGAAGAGCGTCGTCTTCAAGTCTGGCGGAAGTTACGGGTCTTCCGCGACATGCAGCGCATCTATGTACCGCACGCCTCAACTCTCGTAGTGGTGGAGGATGAGCTTCGTCGTGCCCAGGGTCTTCCCCAATCGATGGCCGAGGACGTGCGCCTATGGATGCCGTCGGACTTGCCAGCGGCTGCCCAACAGAGCGGGTGTGTCGCCAACCTGCCTGCCATGGAGCTGAAGCTCCGTGTTGCCCAATGTGACGAAGCCCTCGACGCCGTCCGGGCCAACCTGCACGCCAAAAAACACCTCATCAACCGGCGCAACAAGAACGACACCGGGCAGAAGAGAACAAGCCGCTCGCGTACCCTCATTGGGCGAGTGGGTGACCGCGTCACCATCCAGTCTCAGAAGTACACACGAGCCCGTGAGGCCCTGTTCGCGCTCGGAGGGGTTGAGGAGTTCGGTACACGGTTCAAGGTGCTCTTAGCAGAGCATCTCGTTCTTGATGGCGAGGGACAGCAGGCCGATCATGAGGCCAGTCGCCGCATGAATCGCGCAGGTGGTGGGGGGGCCCGTTCGGCCAAGAAGCAGGTTACGGTGGTCCCGGGTGACAGTACGCAGGTGATATCTTGGATTTGGTTCGCGGGGGATGTACCTGAGGACAGGGATCATCGCGGCTTGCACGCATGTGAGTTTTCTTCCTCAATTCCCTTAACAGACGCTGACAATTGTAATAGCCGTCCGGCGCGAATATCTCAAGGCGCGAGCTCGGAAGCACCGTTGGGTTGAAGAAGTATCTCTACTAACTGAGGAAATGCGGCGCGTCTTGCGGTTCCTTTCGTGGCGTGCTGATTGGTGGCTGGAGCGGGTTACGGATTGGGATGGGGTTGACCCCGAGGTGGCAGATGGGCTGAACGCATATGCCGCACGTCAAGCAGAGACTTACCGCTCCATTTCAGGGCATTTCTCCCAGAAGTGGGCCCAGTCGGATGTGAGGGCCGCTCGCGGCGCTGCTGCTGCAACCAGTGCATTGCTGGGGTTGGAGGATACCATCATGGCTTAGATGTGCCAGCTGGACCGGCAGGCGGTGGTTGGGCTACGGGAGCGCGTGGATCGGCAGGTGGCGGCGGGACGGCGGGAGCGCGTGTATCGGCAGGTGACGGCGGGACGGCGGGAGCGCATGTATCGGCAGGTGGCGGCGGGACGGCGGGAGCGCGTGTATCGGCAGGTGACGGCGGGACGGCGGGAGCGCGTGTACGGCAGGTGCTGGCGGGCAGCGGGAGTGCGGACGGGATAGAACTACGGATCATATTCAATTATAGTTTTTTGAGCTTAATGATATATTTGTGACACATAACTTCCAGGGGCCACAGGATGTGCAGTCGGAGCCGCTGACCAAATATCTGGCACAGGCCTGTTGAGGAACGGATGCAGTGACTGAACTAGTACTGTGTAAGGGAATAATGTCCCACGCCACGCCCTGGCAGGAGCCATTCCGATTGACATCCATTCTTTTGGTAACAGCCTGGACATTAGGCAAACGATTACAACTGGGGGTGAGTCTTCTTCGTAGGGTTTGACACCTACTACGATGTCGGTGACTTGGTAGAAAGAGAATATGCTGATCATGGAGGTGGACCAGGTGGAATAGTTTTTGCCATTGAAAGTAGGCATTTGATGCTTCGGGTCTGTTGGAGACATACTTCGTAATTAGAAGTGAAGCGAGATATCAGAGTGCGAAGATAGAAGATTGAGTAGTTGAAACGTGACTTCGTAAGGAGGGAATTTTAAACCAGCAATCGAGATCGTAAGAGGTTCGAAAGTGGATTCAGCAAAACAATCAAGAGATAGATAGAAACGAAGTGGATTTGAGGGAAAGGCGTAGTAGTAAGGAAAATAGGAAACTTCGTTCTGGATGAGATAAATGAGATCGTCAACTATAGTTGCTGCTGTCGTAAGGGGTTCCAAATTGTACTGTGCTTTTTCGATAGAGGCTACCCAAATTTCTATGAGTTTGTTCTCATCGAAAGTGGAAGCCAGATTTATTCTTCTGCACTGTCCTGGCGCCTTTGGGCGTCTTGCAAGAGGACGGTCTGATAACTCGGAGTGAAGATGAAGCGATAGTGACTTGGGAGGAAGCGAATTGAATCAGCAACTCGTTGGATCTCGAGGCGAAGGTCGAGAAGATCGGTGTATAGAGTGAAGTATTGCCTTTGGATGTCGTGATTGAAAATGCAGGCTTCGATGATGCGATGGATAGAATGAGTGCACTCGATTTCGTATCGAACGAGGCAAGCGTGTCGCTGGTGATTTTCCAGGGCCTTTTTGATAGTCCAATCTTCTGATGCTTCAGCTTCTGGGAAACTGAGGATTTCGAGAGGGCTGGCTCCGTCGAGGTGCCTGTCAGAATGGAAGTATCTCTCGACTCTCTGGGACTCTCTGTTTACTACCCAAGTAGTCAAGGTTGACGTAGGATGAAGAGGAGGTCGCTGAAGCGGAGCTCCTCCTGTGCGTATAGCAAGATGTGTGTCGACGTGTTCTGGGGAGAGAGAGTGAAGAGTGGGGCGAGGAACTCTGACGATAGGGCGAGGAGTGGGCGATCGATCGAAGATAGAAGGGTGATCCTCGATTGTTTGGATGGAGGGATCACGATCTAGGATGACAATGCTAGGTTCTCTAAAACGAGGTAGTGCTGGAGGAGGATTTGGATGGATGATTGGATTTTCCTGGGCCTGATAAGGTGGTGCAGGAGGAGGAGTTACTAAGTTCTCGATGTCCTGTTCTTCCTGTCTCCTTTTATTCCTGCGGTTCCTGTGACGAGGACGACGTGGGCGCTGCTGATGAGCAGGCCTAACTGGGTGCACGTTACGAAGAGGGGTAGGAGGAATGTGCTGAGGAATGCGGCTGGTGTGGCGGAACTCGAACTCGTGGGCTCCAGGTCCGATAGGTCCGATCTGGAAGATCCTCTGGATCAAGCCTGGACGGAGTCTCGTGGCTGTGGTGATCGGAAGGAAATAGAGTAGAGCCGAGGATATTGCGGCGATCTCGATTACTGATAGCATTTCGATGATAAGGATGTTGGTTAAAAAGGATAGTGGGTGTTCGTTCTGACCTCAACTGATTGTGATGTTGAGTATGATCTGCGAGATCGGAGAGTTTGCTCGAGAGTCAATCGAGGAGGGACTTGTAAGATCGATGGTGGGATCCACCAAGCAAGGTACGAGGTTGGAAGGTGGTAATAGCAGATCAAGATGGTAGAGAGGTTCAGATAACGATCGCAGACTAGTCAAGCAAGTTAGAGGAGCTCGGGGCTCATAACCTGTTGAAGAGGAGCTTGTAGGTTGGATATAGCGAGGAAGTCTAAGCTGATTGATCTCTGCGTAGGGAGAGCTGCCAGTGTTTATTCTGATAAGGATTGTAGTTAGGTTACATCTTGTATATATACGAAGAGAACGATGGTGTGATCTAGAGTGATCGTAGTGGCAATGAAGGTGTGATAATGGTAAATGTACTGCGGATAAGTAATACAGTAGTTGAGCAGTACAGTCCATATGTAGAGTATTTAGTCCAGGTAGGGACGGCTCATTGTACCGTGATGTGGACGAACAAATGAGGTGATAGCACGTACTTCAACAGAACCTTCATTGAATCAATAAAATTCCAGTGATATCTTCTTCATGAAATGATTAGGCAGAAACGGCAATTGCCGTTAAGAATAGGCAGTTCAAGATTGGCGATGGAAAGTCTGAGTTTACAATAGGACACTTTTGCGCGCCACGAAAACGAACCACCTTAGAGCTGCCCCCAAACGGCTCAGTAGCCCAACCATATGCATTTGATTTGATTTGACGCAATATGTTCTTTAACATCAT
This sequence comes from Athelia psychrophila, assembly GCA_001630335.1. NCBI lineage: Eukaryota > Fungi > Basidiomycota > Agaricomycetes > Atheliales > Atheliaceae > Athelia > Athelia psychrophila. The sequence continues at coordinate 174,224 of KV417510.1, read as the reverse complement.
GCAGCTATCGTAAGAACAAATCTCCGCAAGTACAAATACAAGAGCGTTGAAACTGTTTCACTGGAGGTCTCCCAACCAAGTTGACCGTGGACACACATCATGCCAGGCCGATGTGAGAACCGCCGTCTGATTCTCGGGCTCGAGTTGCTTGCAGGCACATGCGGCGATGGAGGAGGGTAATTTGATTGGAATAAGTGATCAAGAAAGGGGTAAGACAGGCTAATCAGAAATCAAGTTCAATGCACACTAAGTCGATTTGGCTGAAGTCCGTTCTTCTTGGATGTCGTTGATAATGCAGCATCGAATGCAGGAGTAGAATACGTGATCGCTGGGACGCATCTTTGGTATATTCTTCCGCAGCGCGTATCTGAGATCAAGAATACAATCGAGTCCTTTGGACCCAGGACGGCGGCAAGACGACGGCCACTGTTGAGGAGATGAAACCCAAAGTAGCACAAAGCACCGACACCGGGAGCCCTAAGCACCCCCAGGATGCAGAAAATCGTGGACCGCACTGCCATTCACATGTGCACGAAGATTCGTCCATATAGCATGCAGGGTGCACGGGGCCACCGAAAGAAGCAGGCAATAGAATACAACACCGGGGGTGAAGTGGGTGACACTCGATGATCCACGCCCAAGTGCTGCGAAGCGCATGACGAGTCATGTACTTCGGATCCCCGAATGCAGTATGCGGATGCGGCGGAGTGATACTAGGTGGGAGTAGAACAACAATTATGAGGTAAGGAAAAATGCAGACGTACTTGGATACAATGCCAATGGATGTGGGAGCTGCATATTTGCATAACTGCTCTTTGTTTGCGGTCGATGTGTCATACGGAAGGTGCCTCAGGCTGGAGCCAAGTAAGTACACGCGAACATATGAGCTCCGTGATCGTTTGAGACACATCCCAGAGACGGCGTTATTGAAGGCTGACAATGTACAGAGCGCGGCCGATGTGGGGGATGAAAACGAGGTAGAATTGAATGCAAACAAAATGGGTTATGATAAGCAGCAATATTGCTAGACTTATCTGGGATGAACGACAGGCTATGTATTGTGGTTCCCAGTCGAGGTCGAAGCCCCGGTGTAGCGGCCGATGTTCATATCGTCATTTGCGATGGCGGGGCACTTCCCAGAACGGAACGAGACTGTAAGCCGCAGGCAGAGATCCGAGCAACCGTTAGGCGACGTTGTGAATGGTCACTGTTCACAGTAAAAGTGAAAGGGCGACATGAGGGCGAGAAAAGAGGCGAAGGTAGCTGAGCTGGGAAAGACTCGAAGCACCAGAAAACCATGAACTGACCGTGCAGGTACTACTCGAGCATGGCGCTGTTGACGAGGGCTCGGAAGGGCAAGCAAAGAAACACAGGGACGCAGTGGACGTCACAGAAAGAGAAGGAGATATAGCAGCGGGAGCAATTGTTCACAAGACGAGTGGGCGTCGGCACGGAAGATGGAGAGGATATGTAACACCAATGACTTGTATTATCTGGTATATGCATGAGCCCATATCGTGATTGATCTTGGCCGTTTAATTTTTCAAATTTCGCAGAAAAAATACGTGGATAGAGAAAGTACTAACGAGCTACTTACGGGCGATACGTCGAAACAGAAATATTAATAGCTGTAAGTTGTAACACACGATGCTAGAATCGTTGATCTACCTCACGCCTGAAGCTTAGCTTCGCTTCCACCTCACGCCTCGCAATGCACGATCCCCGTGACCATCCCTGCATCCTCGATGAGCCCTCCTTCCGCCCTCCCCAAATCCACAGCATACACGGACCCATTCAGATCCGCGACAAACGCGCGGCGCCCGGGGCGGTCTAGCGACAGTCTGATCGCCTCATGGAACTTTCCCGCTACGATCGGGTCCTCGCTTGGCCCCTTCGTTACTGCACTCGGGCACGGGACGAGAGGGGACTAGACGTCCGCATGGTTGAGCGTATTTCCGAGTGGCAGGTCGCCGCGGTCCGTCCAGTAGAGCATCTGGGAGGCGGTGTTGAGCTGGAGGTCGATGGGCTCGGGGAGGTGCGCGTACAGCGTCTGGATGTCCGTACATAAGGGATGTTGGTGCGGAGGATGCGTCGTTGCTGGCCCCTTGAGGCCCCCTGCCAAGCGGACCAACAGTAAGTCAGTTAGTTGCGCGATAAGTATCTTGTGAGCACTGACCTTCTGTGTCCAATAGGGCAGTCCCCGCGCCGTGTCGACGCACCCCGTGCAGTGCCGTCCTTCCTTTCCTCGTCCGTCTCCCCATTGCACACCAAAGTTTCTACGCCCGGCCCGTCCAGCTCACACCCATATCACGCGCATGTCTTCCCGGTCGGCCAGTACAGTCTACTTCGATGCCCAAGCCGCCCATCCAGGACGATGCCCAAGCCGCCCATCCAGGATGATGCCCAAGCCGCCTGTCCCATTCTCCCATTCCCCGCCGCGCGCACGAGGCGCCCGTCGTTCACAGAGACAGAGTGCTCCATGTAGGTGACGTAGACCTGTTCCTTGCTGGGGCGCTCGGACAGAATGGGTATGTCGGAGGCGGATTGCGGATATCGTGCCTTGGGGGGTGGGGCTGAGAACGCGCCCAGCATCGAGGTCGAGGACGATAGGGCGTCCAGCGTGATCTGGTTGGGGGCAGACTTGGTTGGGACTCAGCGTTAGTGACTCTGAGGTGAGCTGGGCTGCGCGACCAGCTGTTCTTGCGCATGCACGGCGGACGCTCTTACTTGGGTTTCAGTCATCGACGGCGTTCGCTTTCACGTCGTCATGGTTGGACATCTCGGCTGGTCCGCGGATAGAAAAGACTGGAAGCTAGCTGTCAATGACTTAGACGAAGAAATTGGGAAGCAACGATGGTCACTTAGTGGCGTTGAAATTTTGAGACCTGTCGGAACGCCCCGGACCGGAGCATCCGTGGTCTGCTCTCATCAACTGAACGTTGAACTTGCGTTGAACCCGCTACCCGTCTCAATATCCATGAAACTGAACTCATGAGCTCATACAACAAAGACTAATTTTAGCGTCAATAGGATTTTTCCTTCTTTGATAAGTTGCTATTCAATGCCAATATGAGATGGGACTCACTGCCGATTATCCCTTGACCCTTGATGGCGGTTCATGATATCGATATCCGCTCTGCGTGGTGTGCACACCACACCTCTTAATCCACCCCATCGCAGTCCCCCTTCGCAATCCACCCCTTCGTGAACATCAATTTCCATTTTCAAATGCTCAAACAAAACATATTCCACAGTCTTACGACGCGCCAACCTCGCACCTCGCGAGTCGCATTAACCAGGTGAGACCGCAGGTCCTGTAATTCAATCTCAGTATTGAGGCGATTGAAAATGTGCCGCTGACGTCTTGCCCACCGCCGCGATGTGTTGTGTACTCCCATACCGAGCAGCGAGTTGGTCAAGATGGCGAATTTGAATTAGCAAGTAGGTAGGTGCTTCCTTCTACAACGATATACGTGGCTAAACATTCTTGACAGGCTTCCAGACGACTGTCATTCTTGAGAATGTTATTACCGCCTTTCACCTTCAATCGCAATAGCGTTACTGCTGAGCGCCGACTTGGGACACTGCTTGCGCAGATTTGAATGCCAGGCCTGAAACGCCGAGCAAGAGCAGAATGCATTCGGAGTAGAATATGCTGTAGATGATCGGTAGACAAGCCAATGCTAGAATCTACGTAGGTCCTGGGGCACAGCTGAGCAGGCTTGACAGTGGCTACCCACACACACGAGGCGCGCTCATTTAGAAAGGCAGTGATTCGATTTTTTGTCTAACAACATCCTGTTAATCAAAATTCTTCAAGTACATGCGGACACGCTTACAGCAAGCTCAAGCGGGGTGGCTCTGGGTGGGTGTGGAACATCAATACAGGCAGAGTCAATCGGAGAGTGAAAAATGTAATATGGTAGTTGCAGAACAAAATAGAATAATATGGAGGGGGACTCTGAGGGAGGTCAAGCAATATGATTAGCTACAGAGTGCTCGGGTGTTAGTACAGGTGCGAAGTGTAGCGAGACATATATGTACCCAGAGATTCGCGAGAGTGAAAGGCGGGGCGCAAAGGTGTCAATCTGGGAATCTGTGTGTCTTATCGTAGACGCAGGGGAGTGTGGGATAGCACAGGTAAGACATCGCAACGGCACAGATGGGGTGCGAGCACATGTGAAATATTTGTGCGCCAGCGCAGGCGAGAGGAGACCGAGGGAGGCTAGCCGCTATCGCAGTAGAGCCCGAAGGAAACTAGGTGACACTCGGGCGCCACGGGTATCGAGGCAACTAGACTTAAATAAACATACACCTAAAATCAAACTACCAGAGCCAGAGCCCAGCGAGGAGTCACGTTCCTCGGTCTACGAGTGGTACGGGGAAAATAATCAGGGAGTGGTCGAGCGGAAATTTGAATAGCACTGGAACCTGCAGCTTGGAACCATTTGTTTAGTGAACGATACCTATAACATTGCTCAACATGAAAATTTGAGACCTTCCAGAAGACTGCGGGCAGAAGCCCAAACGAGCCTCATCAACTATTGACACAATGCCGCCACATGTCACGTGGCCGCCGGCGCTTGTGCCAGAACGCAGCTGTACATCTTCAGAAAAGCCCATCGAAACGACTCTTGCCTCTTCGATCGGTCCCAGAACCTCCATCATCGATGTCGTCTCCCAGTGCGGTACATTTCCTTCTCCATCCATCAGATTAATAACACAGGCTCGGAGCTAACACATATGGTATAGATATTCAACACGACTCACGCGGGCGGGAATGCCCAGATCACCAACATCAATGGCGACCTCAATGTTTATCAGATGACCCCAGATCAAGGTAATCGTGCAATGGCTGATGTCTGTCGAACTGCTGTTGAAGGTGTTTTGTATCTTAGAAGACAAAATCTACGAATGGCTAGGTGCTCCGGACACCTCGGGAAACTTTCACGCAGCGCGAGAGAAACATCATAGGAATACGGGTACTTGGTTTATTGAGGGAGAACAATACGTCAAATGGAAGGAGACACCCGATTCGACGCTGTGGGTCTATGGAACTCGTAAGTCGGTCACGCACCCCCTTTCCCCCACATAAACTACTACTTAGATGATATCCATCCGACGCAGCGGGGTGTGGTAAAACAATCATATGGTGAGCTCCAAATATATAGATGATCCAGAACGCAAATTGATCACGCCGCGAACCATCTGCAGCTCTACCGTCATCGAAACAATTCGCGCAGAATGGGCAGCAGAGCCCAGCTTTGCCAGCGCGTATTTCTTCTTTGACAATCGAAATGCACAGACCGACTTATCTCTGCATGATAAATTCATTCGCTCCATCATCAAGCAGCTTTCCCATCAGTCTGCTAGCTTTCCAGCGCCCTTGGTGGATCTTTATGGTGGCGGACAGCAACAGCCGTCCATTCAATCGCTGCAGCTTATCCTCGAGAAAATCATCGACAGGTTTGAGCACACGTTCATCATCGTGGATGCGGTCGACGAATGCACTGATAGAGAGAAGATGCTGGCATGGGTAGAGCAGTCGACCCAACGCAAAAGGGGCAACCTTCAACTTCTGTTCTCAAGTCGGCCAGAGCAAGACATCACAGAAAAACTCAGCTCCATGGCATATATAGCTCGGGCTACCCTCAATAGCAAGCTCGCAGACAAAGACATTGAGACATACGTTGATGCGATGCTGTCGAAGATGATCAGGTGGAATTCACAAACAATAGCTCTTGTCAAGGATGCGTTGATCACAGACTCAGACGGAATGTGTGTTTCACTTCTACCAAAGTGTCGTCTCTTCTATGCTAACGAGCTACCAGGTTCCGATGGGTCGTTTTCCAGATAGAGGCGCTCTCCAAGTGTCGCACTCGGAGGGCCGTAGACGACCAGCTTCGAAATTTGCCCAAGGATCTGGAGGGCATGTATGAAAGAGCTCTTTTGAATAGCCCTCAGCAGCAGGACCTGAAGCGATTTCTCATGTGGCTAGCATTTTCCTCTTACCCGCTTCAGCCAGAGGAGCTCACTGATGTCGTGACGGTGGATCTTTCATTAAGCGATCCACCATCATACGACCCACATCTTCGATACTTTGGCACTGCAGATATGCTTGTTACGTGCTCCGGTTTTGTGACCGAGACCGCCGGTACATTTATACAATCTTGTATCAACGCAGCAGTTGCTGAATCATTATTCAGGGCAAACGGCAGACATACTCCAGTCAACTATAAGAGTTATCAAGCTCGCTCACATGTCTGTCAAGGACTACCTCATCTCAGATCGTATCAAAGCCGGGGCGGCGTCGTATTTCAGCATAAACGCCATGCTTTCTCACTCGCTGATCACCAAGACTTGTCTGGCCTATCTTTTCCATCTCTGCAGCCTCCGCTCCTTGAATTGTTCTGTGTTGAACGCTTTCCCATTGGGAACTTATGCCGCAAGGTATTGGATCAGACACATGCGATTAGGGGGCGGTGAAGACCAGCATCTCTCACAAATGATGGACCACATCTTCTCGCTCGACAACAGGATCTTAGCCATATGGGTTGGCTTGAATGACCCAGATACGAGTGAGATGCACGTCAGATTTACGAAGACACCTGCAAATATTGGTTCGCCATTATACTATGCTTGTATCCATGGTCTTACAGAAGTGGTACACGAGCTTCTGGTACGTGGAGCAGACGTGAGTGAGCGTGGAGGACGTTATGGAAATGCACTGCAAGCTGGGTCCGTGCAGGGCCACGGTGCCATTGTCCAGCGGCTGCTCGATAAGGGGGCCGATGTGAATGCGCAAGCAGGGGAATACGGAAACGCACTACAGGCCACATCATACGGAGGCCACGATGCCATTGTCCGGTTGTTGCTCGAAAAGGGGGCATATTTGAACGCGCAGGGAGGCCGCTACGGAAACGCGCTACAAGCCGCATCATATGAAGGCTACGATGTCATCATCCGATTGCTGCTGGAGAAGGGTGCAGACGTGAACGCGCAGGGAGGTGGCAACGGAAACGCGCTGCAGGCAGCATCGTGCACAGGCCATGATGCCATCGTCGTGTTTTTGCTCGAGAAGGGTGCAGATGTGAATGCACAAGGAGGTTGCCACGGAAACGCGCTGCAGGCCGCATCGCACAAAGGCCACGATGACATCGTCCGGTTGCTTCTCGAGAAGGGTGCTGATGTGAATGCACAAGGAGGTGGCCACGGAACCGCGCTGCAGGCCGCATCGTCCGCAGGCCACGATGACATCGTCCGGTTGCTTCTTGAGAAGGGCGCTGATGTGAATGCGCAAGGAGGGTTGTTTGGAAACGCGCTGCTGGTCGCATCGTATAAAGGCCATGCTATCATCGTGCGGTTGTTGCTCGAGAACAGTGCAGATCCGAACACGCAGGAAGAAGGCTACGGAAAAGCGCTACAAGCAGCATCGTACGGAGGCCACAATGCCGTCGTCCGGTTGCTTCTCGAGAACGGCGCTCACGTGAACGCGCAGGGAGGCCTTGACTACACCCGGACGTACACTTCATCTCAATCGAAGCGGGGACCCCATGTCATCGTCCCGCCGGAACCAGGGCTTCAGGGATATGCGCTTCAGGCCGCATCGTATGGAGGCCACGATGCCACCGTCCGGTTGCTTCTCGAGAAGGGCGCCGATGTGAATTCACAAGGAGGGATGTTCGGAAATGCACTGCAAGCCGGTTCCCTGAAGGGCCACAATGTCATCGTCCAGTGGCTGCTCGAAAAGGGGGCAAACGTTAACACGCAGGGAGGTTATTGCGGAAGCGCGCTTCAAGCCGCATCATACGGAGGCCACGACGACATCGTCCGGGTGTTGCTTGAGAAGGGTGCGGATGTGAATACAGAAGCAGGGCAGTGGGGAAACGCGTTGCAGGCCGCAGCATACGAAGGCCACGATGCCATCGCTCGATTGCTGCTCGAGAAGGGTGCTGATGTTAACAAGCAGGGAGGTTATTGCGGAAGCGCGCTGCAGGCCGCATCACAGGGAGGCTTTAATAACATCTTCCGGTTGCTGCTCGAGAAGGGTGCAGATGTGAACGTGCAGGGAGGTGACTACGGAAACGCGCTGCTGGCCGCATCGTACGCAGGTCACGATGTTATCGTTCTGTTGTTGCTTGATAGTGGGGCAGACGTGAACGCGCAGGGAGGGATACTCGGAAACGCACTGCAGGCATCATCTTTTTCGGGGCACGGTGCCATCGTGCAGTGGCTGCTCGATAAGGGGGCAGATGTGAACGCGCAGGGAGGTGACTACGGAAATGCGCTGCAAACCGCAGCGTACGAAGGCCATGATGCCATCGTCCGGTTGTTGCTCGAGAAGGGTGCAGATGTGAATGCGCACGGAGGTCGCCACGGAAACGCGCTGGAGGCCGCCTCGCAGAGAGGCAACAATACCATTGTCCAGTGGCTTCTTGATGAGGGCGCCGATGTGAATGCACATGGAGCTTACTACGGAAATGCGCTGCAGGCATCATCTCGTTGGGGAGAAGATGTTATCGTGCGGTTGCTGCTCGATAAGGGGGCAGACGTAAATGCGCAGGGAGGTGGCTACGGAAACGCGCTGCAAGCCGCAGCGTACGGAGGGCACGATGTCATCGTCCGGTTGCTACTCGAGAAGGGGGCTGATGTGAATGCCCAAGGAGGGATGTTCGGAAACGCGCTGCAGGCCGCATCGAAGAAAGGCTACGATATCATCGTCCGGTTGTTGCTCGAGAACAGTGCAGATCCGAACACGCAGGCAGGAAGCTTTGGCGGCGCGCTGAAAACAGCAAGATATGCGATACAAGAAGGCCGTTTCCAGCCACAAAGTTGCAAAGGTTATGAACTAACCGTGAAGCTACTACTCGAGCACGGTGCCGTTGACGAGGACGAGGAGGGACAAGCAATGCGGCACAGGCAGGGCGAGAAAGGAAGACGTAGGCGGCATGTAAATAGAAGGAGATGATAGCAGCGCGGTTCAGAAGACGAGTGGGCGTCGGCACAGGGGGATACAGAGGAGATAGAGCATCCACGACTGGATGGATCCTATCGTCGCGAATTGTCTAGCATGGAGCCTATGATCATCATCTATAAGTTGTAGTTCTTGTGGCGCATGTATTTGAATTTTGGTGTAGCTCGAGGCGAAGACGGTTGTGTACCCGAGATGTACAGGAGATAGTACTTGCTGCATTTTCTCAGCATAAATTATACCCGTAGATTGTATATATTTCAAATGCCACAGTTCTTATATCGGCGTACTCTCATCCACATCAAGGGTGACCGTGCTTTATGCACCTCACCGATAGTGCCGCCATAGTCCAATATAAAATAAATATGTGGAAAGAGCGAGGATATAGTAATAACTAAGCGAGCTACGGGCGAAACATCGAAACACATACAGTACCCATGGTGTAGCCTACTGTAATGTCAATGATATACTCGCTGATCTACCACACACCTCAAGCTTAGCCTCCCTTCCACCTCGCGCCTCGCAATACACGATCCCCGTGATCATCCCCGCATCCTCGATCAGCACCTCCTTCTGCCCACTGTCCAAATCCACAGCATACACCGACCCATTCAGATCCGCGACGAACGCGCGCTGTCCGGGGAGGTCTAGCGACAGCCCGATCGCCTCGTGGAACTTTCCCGCCAGGACCGTGTCCCTGCTCGGCGCCTTCGCTGCTGCGGCATCATTGGCATCATTGGCATCATTGGCATTGGGTTCGAAGGGGGCGGAGACATCGCGGCTGCACATGCTACCCAAGGGTAGGTCCCCGCGGTCCGTCCAGTTGAGCGTCTGGGAGGCGGCGTCGAGGTCGAAGTCGATGGGCTCAGGGAGGTTCGCGTAAAGGGTCCGGATGCTCGTGCGCGAGGCGGGAGTTTGGGTGGGGGGAATGTCGATGTTGGCGCGGAGGATGCGGCCTTGGTGCGCTTTGGCCTGGTCGTATAAGCCAGGTAAGTTCATCAACGCCGAATGCAATGCAACATCATATGTGAACTGACCTTCTGTGTCCAATAGAGCATTTCGCGTGTTGTGCTAACTGGCACCCCCACGCAATGCCCTGTGCCGTCCTCCCTCTCCTCGTCCGTGTCCGTGTTACACACCAACGTCTACACCTCCGATCCGTCCAGTCCATACCCGCATGACGCGCACGTACTCCCGGTCTGCCCAGTGCAGCCTCTCCACCGCTGTATCAAGCACCAGCTGCTTCGTTCAGGCCGCCCGTCCAAAACAATGTCATCTACGCCCGTGCCGTCCGCCGCCGCGCGGACAAGGTACCCGTCGTTCGCGGAGACAGAGTGCCCCATGCATGTGACGTAGAGCTGGTCCTAGCCGTGACGCGTGTCGACTACGTCGGGGAGGGCGGGTATGTCGGCGGCGAGATGCGGATGTCTTTGCCTTGGGTGGTGGGGCTGAGGACACGCGTACGCGCCCAACACCGGCCGAGGATGATGCATCGATGATGAGGCGTCCAGCGTGTTCGGGTTGGGGTGCTTGCTCGGTTGGGCCTTGGCGTTGATGACTCTGAGGTGAGATGGGTTGCGCAACAACGCACGCTCTTACTTTGGGTTTCAGCCGTCGACGGGGTTAGCGGTCACGTCATCGTTGAAGCGCTTCTCGGGTGGTCCGCGGATGCTCTGAGGACGAGAGAAGTGCAAGCCAGCTGTGAAAGACTCGGACGACGAAATTAGGAAGCAACGAGCGTCACTTAGTGGCATTGGGCCCGTCGGAATGCCCCGGACCGGAGCACCCGTGGTCCCGTGCTCTCGTCAACTGGTTGAACTTCAACTTGCAACCCGCCTCAATATCCATGAAACTGCATGCACGAGCTCATACAACAAACCCACTTTTAGCATCCATGGAAATTTTATTTCTCTGATAAATTTGAGATGTGACTCACTGCCGATCGACCTTCAATCCTTGATGGCGGTCCATGACATCGATATCCGCTCTGTGTGGTGCGTACACCATCACTTCTTAGTCCACCCCTTCGCAACCCCCTTTCGCAATTCACCCCTCGATTAACATCCGTTTACGTTTTCAGATTTTGGGATGCTCAAACACAGTCTTACTACGCGCCAACCTTGCCGCACCTCGCACCAAATCCCGATCTTCATTCCCCCCATGACGCGGATGCCGGAAATTTAACATGTAATTGACTCGCAGTCTTGGCCCTTGGGGCGATTGACAATGCGCCGCTGATGTCTTTCCCACTGCCGGGAGGGTTATGTACTCCTACACCGAGCTGCGAGTTGGGCAAGATGGCGAATTTGAATTGGCGAACAGGTGGACGCTTGCTTCTACAACGACATACATAACTAAACATACTTGACAGCATTCTGACAACTGTCATTCTTGAAAATATTCATACTGCCTTCCAACTTCAATCGCAATGGCGTCATTGCTTGCATTCATATCTAGTTCTTGGGAAATCATTTTCAGCCGCGAATCCGCTTGCACAGATTGTTCAATGAACGCCAGGCCTGAAACGAGCGAGAGCAGAATGCATTGAGAATAGAATGTACTGTAGTTCATCGGTAGACAAGCCAACGCTCGAAAATCTACGTAGGTCCTGGGGTACAGCTGAGCGGACTCAACAGTGGTTACCCACACATACATGACACTCTCATTTAGAAAGGTAGTGATTCGATCTTATAAACAGGACCTTGTTAATCGAAACTCTTCCAGTACACGCGGACACGCTTGCGACAAGTGCCAGCAGCGGTGGCTTTGGGTAGGTACGGAATATCAATAATACAGTGAGAGTCGACCGGAGAGTGAAAAATGGGACTCACGAGATAACGAGACGGCCGTAAAAGAAGGCTTTCACGCGATGTGAGATGATTGCCCCATCTGCACCATTGCCGTAGTGGTGGCTTTCGTAGCTGAACAATTCCCCGCCGGAAGCATGCAGGAAAGCTCTCCCGCGGCCAATCATGGATTTCCAAATCACATGGCACAGTGAAGAAAGTGAGACGTTGAAGGGCCGCAAAATTGGGCCGCTGCAGATCCAGGTCAATCGAGATCGTGCACATCTAACATAATCTCCATTGTCCTCATGTAGACGAGGAAATCTGTCCTATAGCCCTGCAAATCTGCCCTGCCTGCACCGCTGAACTCTTTTAGAGAAGGCGCACACTACAGCGACATGTGAACGATTGGAGCAGTGGGCAGGGGTCGAGGTCGGGGAGTAGCGATTGACGGTAATCTGTAACGGGTCCTGTTAGTCCACGACCACACAAACAAGTAGATGTGCGCCACTTACCTACGGCCCAAGCTGTGGCATCAGTGTTGATCGCGAGGGTTTCCAGCGAAGGCCTCGCGTTCCGGGGGAGGTTCAGCATATAGCCAGTATATCCCTTCCCGTAAGTTCGAATGACAGTGGAGCCAATTGAAAGTGGTTTCGCGGCTGATGATAACCAATCACATAAAGCATCACATCACATCACATCACTTCCTGTCACGTTACTCTCTGCGATACGCAGGGAGCGCAATGAAAGTGGAGGAAAATAGCGGGGAACACACGGATGAGACGGAGAATCCAGCATGCATTCTACCTATCAAATTGCTTCACTACCTATCGCACTTTTATATTGTTTCCCTGCATAATCACCGTCAACTGATACACTCACCTGATTGCTTCATCACCATGATATGCTTCACCATTCGTTCGCATTTCTCGAGTCGTCTCAGACTCTTGGGTGTTGTGACCATACCGCACTGCGACTGAGGTGATCGTCCTTCTTGTTCATTTATTATATGTGTGCTGATGCGCTATCTAGCTCTCGCCATTTATTGAGGTATACAATAGCTTATACGTTGAGGCATTGCCACTGTACCGTGCTGCGACTGAGCTCTTGCTATTTATCTGGCCGGGCACACATTGTTAACAACTAATCGCACTTCTCACTCACGCAAACGACATGTAGGTCCGAGGGAGTAGGAGGGAACGCAGCTTCGCCCTGAATTCAACGGCGAAGCCCATTACAAACCAAGTTACGCATTAGCAAGAGCCGAAATGGAATATGGTAGTTACACAATAAATTAAAACAATATGTAGGGTGGGAGGGAGGTCAAGCAATATGGTTAGCTAAAGAGTACTCGGGTGTTGGTACGGGCGCGTAGCATAGCGAGAAAGATATGAGATTCGCGAGAGTGAAAGGCAGGGCGCAAAGGTGTCAATTTGGGAATCTGTGGGTCTTATTGCAGACGCAGATTAGCATGGGATAGCACAGGTGAGACTCATGGCACAAGTGAGACATCGCGCAGGCACGGGCGGGGCACAGACACATGTGAAATATTCGCGCGCCAGCGGAGGCGAGAGTATACTCGAAGGAGGCTATCGCAGTAGAGCCAGAGAATACCAGGTGGCACTCGAGCGCCGCGAGTATCCATACATCTAAACTCAAATTATTAGAACCAAAGCTCAACAATGAATCATGTTCCTCGGTTTACGAATGTTACGGGCGTCGGGGAAAAGCATCAGGGAGCGATCGAGCATAAATTCACATTTCGTGCGCTGGAACTTGCAGCTTGGGTCCATTGATTCTGTGACGCTAAGGGTAGTCAAGGTCGAATACGGATGATAGTTCATGGCTCGTCAAGCCTAGAAGAATCAAAAGATATCGCCAACTGAGTGTCAAGTGATTGCGACACCGTAATATGCCCAGCTGGGATTGGTCTTGAATTGGCCTTTCCTCGAAGATCGACGTTCTGAGTGGCGCTGCGGGCGGCCAGCCACGTCGAGCGGGCTCTACCGGTGGCCTCACGGTTAATTGTCTTCAAACTAAATTGTTTAAGTACTCTATATATCTATAAAATAAACAAAATAAACAATTTAGACCTTCTAGAGGACTGTGGCCAGCGAACGAGCCTTCTCGACTATTTCCCCGCCACATGTCGCGTGGCCTCCGGCGCTTGTTCGAGAACGTCAATTTCAAAGAGCCTGTGACTCCTGCCATTCGATCGATCCCAGAGCCTCCATCTTCGATGGCTTCTGCCAGCACGGTACATTTGCTGTTCCATCCACCCAATCAATAGGACAGGCTCAGAGCTAACCCTGATGATACAGATATTCAACACGACTCACGCAGGCGGGAATGCCCACATCACTAACATCAATGGCGACTTCAAAATTTATCAGATGACCCCAGATCAAGGTAATCGTGCAATGGCCGATGTCTGTCGACCTTGGGTTGACGGTGTTGGTATCTTAGAAGACAAAATCTACCAATGGCTAAGTGCTCCGGACAGCTCGGGAAACTTTCACGCAGCACGAGAGAAACATCACGGGAATACGGGTACTTGGTTTCTTGAGGGAGAACAATATGTCAAATGGAAGGAGACACCTGATTCGACGCTGTGGGTTTACGGAACTCGTGAGTCGGTCACCCACCTCCCTTCACATGACTACTTACATGCTAACCATTCGACGCAGCGGGGTGTGGTAAAACCATCATATGGTGAGCTCCGAATATACAGATGACCGAGAAACAAAAATTGATCACACCGCGAATCATCTACAGCTCTACCGTCATCGAAACAATTCGCGCAGAATGGGCAGCAGAGCCCAGCTTTGCCAGCGCCTATTTCTTCTTTGACAACCGAAATGCACAAACCGACTTGTCTCTGCATGATAAATTCATTCGCTCGATTATCAAGCAGCTTTCCCATCAATCTGCTAGCTTTCCAGCGCCCTTGGTGGATCTTTATGGTGGCGGTCAGCAACAGCCATCCATTCAATCGCTGCGGCTTATCCTCAAGAAAATCATCGACGGATTTGAGCGGACGTTCATCATCGTCGATGCCGTCGACGAATGCGCCGATAGGGAGAAGATACTGGCATGGGTAGAGCAGCTTACCCAACGCAAAAGAGGCAACCTTCAACTTCTGTTCTCAAGTCGGCCAGAGCAAGACATCGCAGAAAAACTCAGCTCCATGGCATATATCCCTCGACTGACCCTCAATAGCAAGCTCGCAGACAAAGACATCGAGACATACATTGATGCGATGCTGTCGAAGATGCTCAGGTGGGATGCGCAAACAGTAGCTCTTGTCAAGGATGCATTGATCACAGACTCAGACGGAATGTACGTTTCACTTCCACCAAAGTGACATCTCCGCTGTACTGACCGTTTGCCAGATTCCGGTGGGTCGCTTTTCAGATATCGGAGCTCTCCAAGTGCCGCACTCGGAAGGCAGTGGACGACCAGCTGCGAAATTTGCCCAAGGATCTAGAGGGCATGTACGAAAGAGCACTTCTGAATAGCTCTCACCACCAGGACCTGAAGCGATGTCTCATGTGGCTAGCGTTCTCCTCGTACCCTCTTAAGCCAGAAGAGCTCGCTGATGTTGTGACAGTGGATCTTTCATCAAACGGTCCACCATCATACGACCCAGATCTTCGATACTTCGGCACTGCAGATATGCTTATTACATGCTCCGGCTTTGTGACTGAGACTGAATGTATGTTAAAACAATCTTGTATCAACGCAGCAGTTGCTGAATCATTGTTCAGGGCAAGCGGAAGACTACTTCCGGCCACCTATAAGAGTGATCAAGCTCGCTCACATGTCTGTCAAGGACTACCTCATCTCAGATCGTATCAAAGCCGGGGCGGCGTCGTATTTCAGCATAAACGCCATGCTTTCTCACTCGCTGATCACCAAGACTTGCCTGGCCTATCTTTTCCATCTTGGCGGCCTCCGCTCTCTTAATGGTTATGTGTTGAAATCTTTCCCATTGGGCCCTTATGCCGCAAAATATTGGATGAAACACATGCAATTAGGAGGTGGTGAAGAAGAGCATCTCTCGCAAATGACAGACTGCATCTTTTCGCTCGATGACACTGGGGCCTTAGCCACATGGGTTCGCTTGAATGATCCAGATCCAGATTTTGATTTTCAGCGGGCCAACATTAAGAAGAAATCTGCAGATATCGCTTCGCCATTGTATTATGCTTGTATCAGTGGCCTTACAAGTGTGGTACAGAAGCTTCTGGTACATGGAGCAGACGTGAATGCACGTGGAGGACGTTATGGATATGCACTGCAAGCTGGGTCTCGGAAGGGCCACAATGCCATCGTCCGGTTGTTGCTCGAGAAGGGGGCAGATTTGAGCGCGCAGGGAGGTCGATACGGAAACGCGCTGCATGCCGCATCCCAGCGAGGCCACGATGCCATCGTTCGATTGTTGCTCGAGAAGGGTGCAGATGTGAATGCGCAGGGAGGTACATACGCATACGGAAACGCGCTGCAGGCCGCATCGTTTGCCTGTGGATGTCACGATGCCATCGTCCGATTGTTGCTCGAGAAGGGTGCAGATGTGAATGTGCAGGGAGGTCATTTCGGAAACGCGCTGCAGGCCGCATCGTTTGGAGGCAACGATGCCATCGTCCGGTTGTTGCTCGAGAAGGGTGCAGATGTGAACGCACAAAGAGGTCGCTTCGGAAACGCGCTGCAGGCCGCATCGTACGGGGGGCACGATGCCACCATCCGGTTGTTTCTTGAGAAGGGCGCAGATGTGAACACGCAGGGAGGTTATTATGGAAACGCGCTGCAGGCTGCATCTATTGGAGGCCACGATAGGATCGTCCGGCTGCTGCTCGACAAGGGGGCAGATGTGAACATTCCGGGAGGTTATTATGGAAACTCGCTGCAGGCTGCAGCTATTAGCGGCAACCATGGCATCGTCCGGCTGCTGCTCGAGCAGGGGGCAAAGGTGAATGCGCAAGGAGGGCACTTTAGCAGTGCGATAAAAGCAGCAAAATACGGGGGATCAGAGACCGTAGAGCTACTACTCGAGTACGGTGCCGTTGACGAGGACGAGGAGGGGCCAGCAGAGAAGCACATGCATGGCGAGGAGTATGAAATGCAGGATGACGACGTGGGCGGCTCGGAAATCGAAGGAGATGATAGCAGTGAGGGTGATGGGTCAGAAGACGAGTGGGCGTCGGCACAGGAGGATGCAGAGGATATGTAGCACCGACGACTGAAGAGATTTTATGGTCGCGCATTGTTGGGCATGGCGCCTGTAATTATGATTTATCTGCGTCGCTTAAGCTTAGGTTCAGCTAGCAGAAAAAATACGCGGATAGAGTAATAACTATCAACGACCTACGTGCGAAACATCGAATCACAAAAGCTGTGATATTAAAAACATATAGTAACCACAATGATACACTCATCAATCCACCCAACGACTCAAGTACCCAAGCGTCAAGCCCAAATCACGTCCCAAGCTAGCCTCGCGCCTCACCCTTCGCAATACATGATCCCCGTGACCGTCCCCGCATCCTCTATCAACACCTCCTTCCGCCCGCTGTCCAAATCCACCGCATACACCGACCCATTCAGATCCGCGAAGAACCCGCGGCGCCCGAGGAGGTCCAGCGACTGTCTTTTTGCTCGGCCCCTTCGCTGCGGCGACGTCATTGGGCTCGAGGGGGGCGGATACGTCGGCACGGTTGAGCGTGTTGCCGAGGGGCGGGTCGCCGCGGTCCGTCCAGTAGAGCGTCTGGGAGGCGGGGTCGAGGTCGAGGTCGATGGGCTCGGGGAGGTGTGCGTAGAGCGTCTGGATGTCCGTGCGCGCGGCGGGGGTTTGGCCTGCAGGGATCTCGATGTTGGCGCGGAGGATGCGGCCCTGTCGGCCCTTGGATGCGCCCTGGTCGTAATACACAGGTGAGTCCATCATCGCCGAATGAATTGCAGTGAGAACTGACCTTCTGTGTCCAGTAGAGCAGCCCGCGCGCCGTATCGACGGATACCCCCACGCAGTGGCGCGTGGCATCCTTCCTGTCCTCGTCCGTCTCTCAATTGCACACCAGCGTCTCCACCTCCGACCCGTCCAGTTTACACCGCATCACGCGCATGCCCTCGCGATCCGCCCAGTACAGCCTCTCCGTCGTCGTGTAGATCACGAGCTGCTTCGGCGTGAACGTTGCCCTGTCCGGGACGATGACCTCCACGCCCATGCCGTCCCCCGCCGCGCGCACGAGGTGCCCGTCGTTCGTGGCGGTAGATTGCCCCATGCAGGTGACGTATATCTGGCCCTTTCCAGGGTGCATGTCGACTACGACGCCGTCGGGGAGGGTGGATATGCCGGCGGCGAGGATGCGGATGTCTTTGCCGTCGGGGGTCGTGCTGAGGACGCGCCGAGGTCGAGGATGATGAGGCGGCCGGCGTGTTCGTGTTTGGGGGCGGACATGGCTGGAACTTGCGATTAGGATGATGTTTGTGAGTTAGGCTGCGCGCACGACGCCCTGTCCTATATACGGCGGGGTTCGCGTTGCTATTCATGTGATCGCTGTCACGCAGCTCGGGTGGTCCGCGGACGCCGCGGGTAGAACCAGGCAGCCTCGAGTGGGGTGCAAATCATCACTTGCGTTTGGATTCTGGAACATTGAGCGCCATGTAAAGCACGCGCTACTCGGACCTCGGATGACATCAACAGATGACACTGTGTGCTATGATTTGAATCACTCAATCAGGAGGCTGCCGAGGATGTCGTCCTCCTGTGAATAGACCTTCGAGCCTAAGATCAAGAACGTGCAAGATGCAGAGTGAAGCAGAGGAGGATGATAGACAGCGGCTACTAAACGCCGACGCGTCTTCGCGCGCCCGGTCTCAGTAAACGGCGTCTTCTTCATTCTCCTTGTGATCACCTCGCGTCAACGCGTCCCGTCGCGGTCCTCATATATAGCTTGGCTTACCTACCATGTCCTGAACAACCAATCTACAACATCATATGCCCAAGTTCACCGGCTGCCCCTTCGTCATCACCGGCGCCGGCACCCCGGCCGCTGCATTACCCTCATGTGGCTCACGCGCGGCGAGCCCGTCCACCTGTTCGACACCAACGCCGTTACTCTCGAAGCCGCTCGAGTCTACATCGACGCCTAACTCGATGGCGTCATCGAGCGCCTCGTCTCCGGCGTCGCGAACGGCACGCTCCAGGATCGCGCAAAGGCAATCAAGGACGCGTGGATGAGTCGTCGTTGAAGCCAGTGCGTTCCTCTGCTCCTATGCTGGTGCGATGTTACTTACCAACGCGTAACATCCAGTCCGCGAGATACTCGCCGCGAAGATCTAGCTCCTCGGCGATTTGGACAAGGTCCTACATATAAGCAAATAGATGTTGCAATATTAATGTATGTCACCAACCCCGCGCGCCTCGTATCCACGCACTACTACATGCCCCGCGCTCCAACTGCGTCTTCTCATCTCCACTCGGATGCTAATGCTGATTCCCTTCACCTCCCAGCCTGTCGAAATGCCCACCCCCTCCACCACCGAGTCCGCGGGGCCCATCTTCAACCGCATCTGGGCCGCCTTCAAGCGCGAAGCCGCGTCGTCCCAGAGGGCGTCGCGGAACCAACGGAGGTGCGCCCGAATCTCCATTCTCCCATTCTCGTTTTCGCGTGGATCCACAATTCCAATTCTCAATTCTAATCTACATTTTTTGTTAGGGTTCTAGGTCGGCGCGCTCATGCGCGATGTAATGCCAGGGAGCTGTGGATGTCTTCAACCGGAAACTCAGTTCTGCACAATACACCTCAATAATTCATTCTGCGAGTCATGTCAATGCAGTCCATATCAATTAATTAACTGATTCTAGTTCAGGCACGGCATGGTCGATATGATATATCCAAATTGTTCTCGCATCTTCGAACTTGGGATGAAGCTTTGATCTGGTGATAAGTATATATTGTTCTTCCGCGTCGCCCAATATAAGTATCGGGGACAAATTCGGCCCCTATCCTTCGATGTACGCATGCGAAGCGGCTTGTGACTTGTCCTTCTTCCTCCATCTTTGTCTAGCAATGTCTCCAAATATTCCTCAAGAGATCATCAATCTCATCATCGACCAAGTGGCCTTTGCATACACCGATTGTGAAATGCGAAACGCCCAAGCGCGTATGGATCTGGCTGCATCTCAAATGCCAGCATGTGGGCTTGACATGTGCGTCGTATTTCTAGATACCTCCTAAGGCTATCTTCCTCATCTGACACACAATCCTTCCAAGTTGTTTTTTCGTTCCCCTGCTCCGTTGTATTTCCTTCCTCGGGGGACCCCCAATGCCCCTGAGTATCGCTCAAGAGAACATCGACGAAGCAATCATAGACGAAGTGGATTCTATGGACACTGATTGAGATGTGCGAGATCCTCAAGCGCGTAGGAATCTGCATGCATCTGGACGCCTGAGGCGAGCATGTGGGCTTGGGATGTACGTCGTATAATAGTATTTCTCTCAAGGATATCTTCGTCGTCTGACACACTAATACCAGTTACAACACCCAGTACCTGTCCTCCTGCGCATTGGTAGCCAGATCCTGGATTTGGTCCAGCTGAAGCCATCAATTTCGAACGCTGCGCTTCGTCTACCTGAGACGACGTCAACAGCTCAACGGATTGCTTGGCCTTATCCGTAGCCCTCTCTGCACTATAAACGATCATGTTTTTGAAATCGACATAGAATTGTCCACCTTGCTGGCATCCGATATGCTGGTGCTGGCTTCGCTCTCGAACCTGCAGTCCATCTGGCTACAAGGGTCGCCGTCGCTAGACCCTCCGGAAACAGCGGCTTGACAAGATGGACTACCTACGCTTCTGGCAAGCTTCGCACATCTTACGACACTCGCAATGTCCTTTGTTCGTTTTACATCCCAACAATTTGGAGACTTTATCCATCAAAAATGTTGGTCTCCTGCTAGACTCGCCAGCTCATTCGTTTCTTCCCCGCCATTTTTCTCCTCCTGCATTGCGGTCTCTGCGGATCGCACAGCATAGAGTGGGAGGGTGCAACGCTGTATACGACTGGTTATCATCGGCAGCGAGGCCACTTCAAATCGACTCCATCGTGATTCAAAACTACGGGAGGGAATATAGTGTATCTCTACTCAGCCTCCTCCGGAACGCGGGGCCTTCTCTGGAGCACCTCGTGATCAATGCCAATCGCAACTCAAGGGATTTCGGTCAGTGGTGCATGCCTACTTGCTTTGTGCGCCGTGGACTAACATACTGTTACAGATCTACATGAACCGCCACTCCCCGACCTCGATCCTTACCCCGGGCTCCAGTCCTTCGCATGTAGCTGGAGTACGGAAGTCTTCAACAAAGATACAGCGATGCAGGCAGCGGAGATCTGCACGGCCATAGGGCAGATTTCCTCGTTATGCATGAGGACAATTGAGATCACCATTGATATGGATGATCCGGAGGATATCGGGCAGCTAGCTCTGCAGATAATCGACCTGTATCTGCAGCGGCCAATTTTCGCCCCCTGCGATGTCTCACTTTCTTCACCATATTATCCGAGTCGGAGATCATGCGGGATTGGGCGCGGGAGAGCTTTCCTGCATGCTTCCTGCGTGGCATTGTTCAGCTACGCAAGCCACCACCACGCTCATGGCGCGGATAAGGCAATCCTCTCACTTCACGTACTTTTACGGAAGTCTCATTATCTCCTGAGTCCCACGTTTCGGAATGCTCGGAAACACGCTGCAGGCCGCACCGCACGGAGGCGGCGATGCCATCGTCCGTTTGCTGCTCGAGCAGGAGGCATATGTGAAAGCGCATTGCGCAAGGAGGGTACTTTGGCAGCTCGCTGAAAGCTCAGAGCAGCAAGATCCGAAGCACCGGAAAACCATGAGCTGACCGTCCAGGCACTACTTGGGCACGGCGGTGTGGACGAGGACCCGGAAGGGCAAGCAAAGAGGCAAAGGGACACAGTGGACGTCGCGGAAATAGAAGGAGATGATAGGAGCGGCCCGGGGTTGGGAGCGGGAGTAATTGTTCACAAGACGAGTGGGCGTAGGCACAGGAAAGCACAGGCTAGCACCAACAACTCACATTATCTGACATATGCCTGGAGCCCATGATCGTGGTTTATCTTTATCCAGCGATCTCCCGTCCCTGCTCCTCGCCTCTCTCCATCCAGCCTCACACAAGCAGGCCGAGCAGAGCCGAGCAGAGCCTCACCGCACCCTCCGCCCAGCCCGGCTTCATCAGTGCCCTGCTCCAGCTCGTCCGAACTATCTTACACCTTGCTTTCCTTCCGCCCAACATGTCCTCATGACCCTCCTTCCCCATTCCTTCCTCAATTATTCTCCATTAAAAGAAGAGTACGAATACTAACGACCGTCTTTCCTTCCACCAGCTCTAGATATAGCTCTACCCGGACCAATTAATGAAGCTCCCATCCGCCGCCGCATTCATGGCGCTCATATACTTTTGAGCGCGTCATTCTTCTCATCCGACCCAAACGGGCCATGGTACTATGCATTTCCCCTTATTTTTTCCTCCCAGCATCCGCCATACGACAATGCATGACACTCGCTGACCACCCTCTCCCCTGTAGCTCGTCTCGCAGTCGCTGCGCTTCATCTCCACGGCCATCCGCTCAGGGTGCTACAAGCACCTCTTCGGCCCAAAAGAGGCCACCGAGGGGTTCGTGCTGGGCGTCGTCGTGCCAAACGTCGGACTTGCGAGGCGCGCTCGCCCTCACATGATGCTCCAATCCGCCAGCTGATGCCGCCTACTCACAGAGCACGAAATGGAGCAGTTCGAAGACGGCCCGCTCGAGTTCATCCGCCTCGACCTCGCGCTCCCCGGGGCCGGCGCCCCCGCGGCCGTCACCACGCGCCGCCAGGCCACCGCGGACGTGCTGCAGGCGCTCGTCAGGAGCAGGTACGAGGCGGAGGCGACGGAGATCGTTGGCAAGTGGATCCGGGAGGGCCTCGCGGCGTACCAGGGCACGAAGGGCAAGGGCGGGGACGCGTGGAAGGCGGAGGACAACGCGGTGGCTCTGCTCGCGGTGGTCGCGGCGCGCGGCGGGACGGCGCAGGTGAGCCGTGGCTTCGACTTGCGCTGAACTAGGGGGAGCGCTGAGGTGCTGACTTGGCTTTGACAGCACGGGGTGACGAGCACGAACAGCTTCGTGGACGTCGTCAAGTTCTTCTCGGATCACGTCTTCTCGGACCTGCAGGCAGCAGCGGGGACGGTCGAGCCGATTCTGCAGGTGGATGCTATACGGTACCTCTACACCTTCCGGAACCAGGTGCGCGTCACAACCACTCCTCCGTTGTCTGCATTGTGAAGGCGCAAGCTCACTGACGATGGTATGGTTGTAGCTCACGAACGAGCAGCTGCTCTCTGTGCTGCCGCTGCTGGAGCGTCATCCGGGCTCGGACACTACGTGTGCCACACGTATGCGCCCATTACGATCGACCGGGCGCTCTTCATCAAGAAGGGCCGGCCTCTGCTGTGAGTCCTCTTGTTCCCGCTCTCATTATCTTCGATGCTGACCGGGCGAGCGCAGATTCATGCAAGCAGACAGCCACGACATCGCCCCCGCACTGCCGGATGCCATCCTCTCGAAGATCGAGTCTGCGGGCAGCGCCGAAAGGGTCGCGGAAAACGACCACCTTACGACGTGTGTGTTCCCTTCCCCATCGCCGCATCCTATTTCACCATCCCTTGAACTGTATTTTTTACATATTCTTGCTTTCTTTCTTTACATATTGCTTGTATCGTATGGACTTTATGTACATCACGTTTTGCCTGGCTCTCGAATCCGGTCCCTCTTTCAGGGCTTCCGACACCTCTATGAGTGTTCTCGCTGTGTTCCCTAATATCTCTGAAGGTCTTCCGTACATCTCTGAGGTATAATCTGCAGCGGATTCTTCTCAAGGTGATTACTTGTATACATCTATCAATATTGTCTGGTCCTAAACGTTGAATCGAAATAGAGATCTATATTCTACACTGCATAAATAAATAAATACACGTTGAATCGGAATATGACGATGGCTGATCAAATGTGAGGAATAAATAACGAATTTACTCGTGAGCTAGACGGAGAACAACACATCATTCCATGTGGCGCTCGTGCGTCATCAATGCTTTCAGTCGCGGGTGCTCCCACAAGTCTTTGTGCATTTGCGAATTCATCCAGATGTCTCCGTCGCTGTCCTTACAGAGCGCGAAAGTGCGACTGGAATGGTCTGTACTGTCCGTACGGTAGTAACGCGCGTTTACGATACGGCCCGCATCCCTCGACACAGTGGACCCCTCCAGCGCGGGAGAGAAGTCGACGGCGGCCGAGTTGAAACTCATGCTGAGCTATGGTGGAACATGTAAGCACAACAAGTCCTGGTAAGGATAGAACAATGAACTGAAACAAACCCAGTTCGAGAAAATGTTGATGTCGAGCTTTGGATCGAAATTGATCAAGGGCTTGCCGCCTAGGTAAATCTGCGCCATCACGATGGCCTGATCTTGTACGTCTTCTGGATGCTCGCGGAGATTCAAGACAGACCGGCGGATGATATACGCCAATTCGTGCAGTGGCATAGCGTCCACCTCGTCGGGCGAAAGAGATGGAAGGAGAAACATCCCCCCGAATGCATTGCGAATTTGCTTATGCGGACCATCGTTGAAGCCTGGGAAGTTGTTTCGGAAGTTGATGGCCTGGCCGAGGTTGAGTTTCGCATTCTTATCCGTACGTGCAGGGAAGCTAAGCTGATGAGTTTGTATTTGCGTGAGGTTAAGAAAAACAGGCAAATCATGCAATGCTCCTACCTTAGTCCACCACGCCCACAGGCAATCTCCTTCCGAAAGGAAGCTTTCCTCCGCACCTCGAGCCTTCAGCGCTTCCATTGCATCTGCCCTGAGGGCGGAAAGGAAGCTGCGCGGCATGAAGATGTCCCTCACTTCTACTCCCTCCAAAGACTCGCCAATAATACGGGCAGTTTCCGCATCCTCAATTAACCAGAGTCCAGGTGCTCCTTCATCGACAGGTTTGCTGAGCTTCCACGACTCCATGGGTGCCGTGGAAAAAAGAGGCGGGACAAGGTTCGCTTGGTCTTTCAGGACCGAGGACCAACCTTCGAGGAGGAGAGTGATGCCGCCTGCGTCAGTGAAGAGATGTGGAACGGTTATGGAAAGGTATGTGACATTTGCTTTGGACGCGGTCGTCATCTTGATGTGGAAGAGAGGCCGGTTGGAGTTATAATATGCATCCATAGTGGCCGGTCGATCGTGAGGCAGATACAGGGGTACCTCCTTCGAATAGGTAGCCTGAATAGAGGGAGTATCCGTTTTGCGACGCTCGGTCCATGTATCTGGGCCCTCTATATGTTCATGCTGGAAGATGCAGGTGGGTATTTCATCGCTGAAGGACTCTGGGACAAAATAGTCTCCTCGTACACCCTGCGAACTTATAAGTTAGGTGAACGCCCTTGTGGTATGGAAACAGCCTTACTCTTTCCAGACTCTTGCGGCGAAGTCGAGCGCCAATAATAGGCCAATGCTCCATCACCAGTTTATCGAAAGATTGCTGCATCTTGGTGGCATCGAGTTCACCGGCAATGACAAAACCTGGGGCACATCCAGTGAGTAGTAGTAACTCGGATAGCGAAGTCGTACTTTATACTCACAGTAGGTTGATATGCAGTTTGGAAGATTCACTGCATCGCTCGTTAGCTTTCTTAATATTTGCTTATCAGAAGAAAACGCACTGTCGAAATGGGAGACAGGAACCACATGAGCCGCAAAGGTAGGAGCTTGCATTCTCACTTGGCGATTTTCAAAGGAATAAACAATCCGCGAGTCGAACGGAAAGTAATTCCGACTTTCAGTCTCATATATTATATCGATATCTCGGCCACCCAGAGCGGATGTGTGTCAGCGGTGGTAGAAGCCAAGCCTGAAGATATGGCATGCGCAGTAATTAAGCGCAGCTATCTCAGGAACGATAGGGACATTTTGAAAATCGAGTCCTGATCGTTTCGTTTGTCCATCGCCGGAACAAACAAGTGGCGCCCCGTGGCAATGAGTGATGTTCCGGCAATACGCTAGTAGCGTATTGCCGGCACATTACTCATTGTCAGGTAAATGTGTATAACCTTACAGCTATCTGCTAGGGACGATAGGGACATTTTGCAAATCGAGTCCTGTGATCGGTTTGTTTGTCCATCGCCGGAACAAACAAGTGGCGCTGCCAAATGGAGTCGTTCCCTCACACCCGCGTACGCACCTCGGTTAAGGTCTGCCTCACGCACGCTCGCGCCAGTCCCACCGCTGACCATATATGCCCATCTGGACAGCTGCGCAGCGCTCCTCGGCGCCCTCGATGCATCTGCTCGGGCTCATCTTTCATTTCACGGGGACTGACCCGGACTGACTGGGGGTCAAGACAACATCTCCGATATATAACTGATATACCTTTTACAACATGGAACACAACATCACTCGGAGCTTTGAACAGCACTTCTAGAGTGATATAGCCTATTGGCAGTGGAATCACTCTATATCTTTCTTTTCACCCAAAGTTGTTACTATGACCAGCGACCCCCCTCAAGAGATTCTTATAGTCGGACTTGGAGCAGTGGGCACAATCTGTGAGGTGCATTACCATTGATCCTTTTAAACCAACTAATCCTTTCGTGTTCGTTTGGAAAGATGGGTACATACTGAAAAACGGCGGTCGTGTCCGCGTCACTATCGTTGCACGCAGGTGAGCTCGCATACTATCCACATTCTTACTTTCATTCAACTGACCACAAACGAATCTGCAGCAACCATGCCATCGTCCAAGGTGAGATAGCACACTATCTATTATACCACTATCATTCAACTGACCCCAAACGAATCTTAAGCAAACGGTATACACATCAAGAGTGTGAAGTACGGAGACATACCAGGTTGGAAGCCCCACAGATGTATGTTCTCGTCATACCTGTGTTGACACAAGCACTGATACCTTGCGCAAGTATGCAGCTCCATAGCGGAAGCTGCTGACCGCGCCTATGCCTACGTTATCGTCACGACGAAAGCAATCCCAGATGTCATACGCACTCCGCAGCTGCTCGATTGATATGTAGCGGGACAGCGTCTTTCAAAGTAGTCTCGTATGATTGCTGAAGGTCTATGATGTTCATCGTGTGGTTGTAGTCCTCCTTATATGTAACACGTATGTACTCCCTTTCAGTGGTCAAACTCGCTTTATGGGTACCATGTGACCGGGATTACGTAAATAAAAGTAAGATTTATCTACCTATCATCATTTACCCCATGGGTTTGCAAAAGGTTTGAGTGTTCTTTGGAGTCTCAGCGACACTCCTTGCCCCTTCCACAACGTTTCGACTCACCGACTTGAAGTCGGTGAGTCTAAAGGTTTACGCCTGAGTAAAGCTAGCTGTTGTTGCCGGAAACCAGCAGCAGAAGGAGGGTGGTGTAGGGGCAGGTGGTACGAGGCAGGTGGGGAGATGTAGCGGGTACTAGCTGACGTCAGCGGTATCTCCGTACATTACCATTCAATACTGAATACTACGTCTACAAATATGGGCGATTGCTGGGACAAACGTCAGCAAAGGGCTAGTAACGCGGGTGAGCGTCAACATCGGGGATACGTGCGTGTGTTGGACGTGAGTAGGGCCGCGGGCAGTACGTACGTACGTGAACGGTTTTGACGGACGTGCGGACCGGTGAACGAGCGGACAGGCGGACAGGCGGACGGGCGTACGGGCGGCGACCGAGGGCGCACATGTGTGTGGGTCCGGCGACTAAGGGCGCGCGCGTGTGTGTGTGGGTCGGACGTGGCGTCGTGTACACGGGGTGGGCGGTCGAGGGTTCGGGCACGCGGTCGGGCGAGCGGTCCACGGTGCGCACGGATGTGGAACGGAGGTGCGCACATGTATGGGTCGAGTGTACGCACGCGAGACGAGGATCACGCGAAAAGTACGCGCGTGGGATAGACGTGCGGGTGTGAGTTCGTAGGAGGGAGGGTTCACGGATGGGGTCGTGGGTTTGTGCATTTGGTTGGGTACACACGTGGGTCGTACGTATTAGGGGACAAGGCGGCATAGCCGGCAGTCATCGAGCCAACCGTGAAAGAGATAGGTGCATAAACAAGACGCTGTAAACTTGTGCATGTACAGTAACTGATTAGTGCTGGTACCCGACGTACATATACGGTAGATATACACTCAGCAGCCACAACCCCGCTCCAGCAGTCGCGTAACTAAATTATGGCGCAAGAGCATAGGACAATCTATCTCGTTTACCGCTTTGCCGCTCTATTCTGACACTAACGCCAACACCGTGTATATACCGCACTTAGCACAAGTTATATGGAGGCTAAGACTAATACTTTCAATATCGGATATGTATGGGATACCATATGTATGGGACTGAAATCCTAGAGTAGGTTAAGCGGAAAGCCTCGAGTGATAACTCGCTTACGGCCACTCGCCCGCCGCGCGCCGCCTGCCGGCCTAGCCCGTTAGGCCCACAAATCGCGGGTAGCAACAGCAAGACGATCGTGGTGGAGTTGCCCAAGCTGCCTGCACACCCTCCTCCCCTCTAAACCGATCACCACGAAGATGTACCACTCGTTAAGTGACCATAACTAAACGATTAACGAACCTACGATATACAAAGCTTATAAAGAGACTTAGCCTTAACGAACCACGACCTGAGGTAGTAGTCCGCCACTATGAATGTAGGACCCGAACTTGCGCAGCACGTGGCCCAAATGACGCCGAAGCATACGGCAGCATGCGTAGTGTACCTGGCCGACGTCCTATAGGTACGACCCTAAGATATACACTATGCTGGAACGACACGTCTCTACTTAGTACGAACCAAGCAGATCACCTCAGGGGAATTAAAAACGTACGTAGCAACTGCTACTATTGCTAGAGTCCCACTCGATCGGAAACACGAAGTATTATACAGAGGACACAAAATCTCGGTATAGAGGTCCCGAGCAACTGACCATAGCGACTTGAGCTTGAGGTGGCACGAACTTACGGCACACTGGAAAGAAAGATACACAATCAGCTAATCCCAACAATAGCGCTTGCCAAGCTAACTCACGCGTAAACGGAGGCTGAGGGATCTTTAATGCTGACGAACCGGACTCAGAGGGCGAAGGAGTGTTAGACTAAGACTTGCTAGTTGTTGTAGCGCATGTAGTAGAGTTACGCGATTTATTTTGTGGTAGTCGTGTCATATGCGAACTTACTTGCGTATTAACGAGTGTCCATGTCGTTGCGGGCGGGAAAAGCGGTAGGCCTGCTGAAGAGGTTGTTAGTGGAGGTGGAGGTAGCCGGCGGGTAAGAGTCGTAGTTCATTGTACGAGCCTTCTACGCACGACAAACGGAACAGCACTTGGCTACGCCAAGGAAGCTAGTACATTAGCTGGTACCGCCTACACTGTGGCCACGGGCCGAGGCTCTCTAGGTAGCGTATACGATTTGTAGTGCTCTTCCTACCAGTCTTTTATTATTTATCTACTGTTATCGTCGTTTCCATCCATACGAGTGGCTCGTGTTGTATAAGGAGGTAATATCGGAACTATCGGCCTTCGCATACGAGGTTTTACTCTCAAGACCATGAGAGCGAGTGTATGTCGAGTATGCACAGGGGTAGGAAACCGCCCCGGGCTTTGTTACTGCCGTCTCCCATGGGGCACTCCCACGTCTTTCTGCTTTTACAGTCTAAGGTCTCTAAGAAGCACTTGGCGTGTGCGACCTACCGCCCGGTACAGGCGCGCAGCGGCGGCGGGCGCAACTGTTCCAGCCGCTTCGGGAACTCCTCCTAGAGCAGAAGTCCCGACAAGAGCTAGTGTCTCACCAGGAGAGCCATTTGGGGGTTCCTATAGGTCGGGATAACTATTGTATACAGTTCTTGACTGCTACAGTCTGCGGCTACTCTTATGCATGGCTTAGTGATACGAGGTGGTCTAAGGGAACTTTGACCAAGCGTAACTACATGTCGCGGCTGGGGTCCTAGAACCCGCGAAACGGCTCCCGGAAGTCACGTCGCTTGTTCAGGTAGAGATGCAAGTCGGGTAAAACGTCCTTATGCATATGCCCGACGAGCATAAAGAACTATATAAGGCCCCACTCCTATCGTC
>KV417510.1:130553-142457 GCA_001630335.1 Athelia psychrophila | reverse complement strand
GCTTAATACTCGAGCTAGCCGCAGCGGAGCCCTACACGGGGCTCATAAATGTGGCTTTGGAATAAAGCATCAAAGCATAGTAGCGTTAAGAGCAAATCAATCAAGAGATGGTCAAATGTTGCCAAGGGCGGGTTAAATAGGATCAGAGTGAAAGCGGCAAGGAAGCTAGCACAGAGCCCTTAAGGTTGTATTTGACCACTAGGCTAGATCGAGATAAGTCTGGCAGCGAAGAGCGAAGGCAGACATTAGCAAGATCACGGAGTCATCGACGTATGAACCAAGAAGCGGTCCGAATCTGCGCAGATCTGAAGGGTCGTGGATAGTGTCGGAGTCATGAGCTGTACAGCCTGCGAAAGTGCTTGGGTGCGATACGACGTGAGTTACTAGAGTTAATGCCTCTCACCTTACACTACCACCTCCGCCTAAACCTCGTCTTCCTGGACACCCTTATACACTCGCCCCTTTTCTGCTTCGGCCTACCGCTCCTCTCAAGCGTCCTCCAATCCCGAAAGGCCTTCCCCGTCTCCCAGCGCGCGCGTAAGGACTAGTGGGCGCAGCTCCGACCTGTCGAGCGCGTATACTCACTTGCACTGGGCGTACAACAGACCCTCCCGGACTTCTTCCACGTAGCGCGAGCCCCTAAACGGAGTTCCGAAAGCTACGCTTCCTCAAAGAACCCACGCTGATACCCCGGCCTAGTCTGCTACCGTAGCACCTAGAGCTGACAGTTTAGATACCGGGTGCGTAACCGCCTGTAGCTGCGGTTTGGGTGGCTTCTCCTATGGTAGTAACAGGACTGGTTACCAGAGGGAAGGCTAATGTTGTGAAAGTAACGATGGGAACTGAGGCAGCGGCGGTTCCTTGAGTGGTAGCTAATACAGTAATGCGCGGAGCGCTTGCTCTCCCACGCCGACCTGCCCCACTTCTTTTCCCTTCTCCTCCTTCACCCACAATTTTTCCTCCGTCTACTCCTACGCCTCTTCCGTGAAGAGCGGAAATTCCCCTTTCCCTCCCTAAACTTCCTACAACTCACAAAGCCTACACCCCTCAAACCCGTGATGTTCAGCCTCACGGGCCTCTACTCCTTTGCCGTATCCCGACTCTACCGACGATAACGTGTAAGACGCAGCCCCGTACCGCGCGTTTTAAAGAGCAAGACTAAATACCACCACGCTAAGGTGAAAGAGAAAACAATAAAGAGAAAATAAACAGCGGCAAGAAGCGAGTACCACCACACAGCTTAATACTCGAGCTAGCCGCAGCGGAGCCCTACACGGGGCTCATAAATGTGGCTTTGGAATAAAGCATCAAAGCATAGTAGCGTTAAGAGCAAATCAATCAAGAGATGGTCAAATGTTGCCAAGGGCGGGTTAAATAGGATCAGAGTGAAAGCGGCAAGGAAGCTAGCACAGAGCCCTTAAGGTTGTCCCGAACACTACCTGACACGGAACATCCTTGATGGACCATTAACCTCTTGAAGAACTTACGATAATATCTCCATTTGTCCTGTATGGACCTGCAGTTGTCGTCATTCTGAGGCGAATCGCGGTGCGTTTAGGAACCGGCACGCGGACGCTGACTAGTTCGGGAAGACTGCTATAAGCCGGTCATTGGACCGTTATCTTGCTATGCATGTCGCGGGGAGGCACGTAGCTTGCTAGCTTAGCTATAGGTCTACGGATCGGTCCGACTATTACTGGAGTGCTTCCAGTAGGCTCATGCCAAAAGGCGCTCGGTACTACTCTCTTTCTCTTTCTCGTGGCCTAGGATTAGTCCGACTCTGGTGTCTCGATGTCGCGTTATAGGCTTAGTGAGGGTGACTGTCGAGCGTATCCCATAGTAGTTACTACATATATGTTCATTAATGACGTGGAACGTAACATAAAAACGGGCGATCAAACTCTTGTTATGACATGCGGTAGCTGGCATCCAAGTGCCCCACACTGCGCACTACCACACTTGAATGGAACCACGTTCAAGTAAACTCCCACTACACACACTGTGCGCGGCATCTTCAAGTTACAAGTTTAAAAGTTTGGACAGGATTCGAGTCTCGGGGAGTCCCCTTTTTTAGCTATAGTCAAAATTAGTGGAGGTAGTAGACCTTAATGGGTGATCGCGACAAGCGACGACTCTAGGGAACGGCTGGCCCACTCCGTGACCGTCGGCCATTCTGGCCGAACAAGCCCGACGTTTACCTAGACGAGATGCGGGAACTGCTCGAGAAACGACGGGGGACCACAGTTGATGATAGTACTATCTGGAGAGCATTGAAACGGAGTGGATTTACCATGAAGAAGGTATGTTTTGGCTTTTCAATCACACAATCTGGTACCCACTCTCCCGCAGCTCACCCGAGAAGCCCTCGAGCGCAGCGAGGAGAAACGCGCGGCCTACCGCTATCAGTATGGCACCCAATACACGCCAGAACAGACGGTCTTCGTTGACGAAAGCTCATTTGACCGGCGTACAGCCGTACGTGGTCGTGCTTGGGCTCTTTCGGGTGTACAAGCCACGCGGAAAGCCTTTTTTGTGCGTGGCCGCCGGTGTGTACCAACTCTCCCTACCTCTACTAATCTAACTTACTCATGTGAATGATTAGTTACTCGTTACTCCCTGCGCTTTCCCTTGATGGTATATTGTATGCCAAAGTCGTTGAAGGCTCATTTACAACAGCCTTGTTCCGTGATTTCTTGGAGGGTCTTCTTGACCAGATGCAGCCATTTCCCGCTCGAAATTCAGTCATTATCATGGACAATGCCCGGATCCACAAGGATCCGAGGCTGATTGATCTTATTCATGCACGGTCTGTGCTTTACTTTCACATGTGATGTCGGAGCTGATAAATTGGTATTGTAGTGGCATGCGTGTTATGTTTCTTCCGCCATATTCACCTGATCTCAATCCTATTGAGCTCGCTTTCTCAGCTATCAAGGCACATGTCCGACGGGATGGTACCCTCGGGCGCGAGGATTTGGATCAGAGGGTGGATGATACATATGTGTATGTTCATCTGATGCAAGCCACATTCTCCGTAACAGCACAAGATGCATTAGGGTTTTTTCATCATTGTGGTTATGTGTAAAGAATGTAGTGTAAAGTGAATGAATGGCGGATTTATGTGAACCATAGGAAACGGAAACGAGTACTAAATGAAAATGTATGTAATATTTGTTGGGTATATTGGGACGGCTCCAGCGGCTGTCAATCTGTACGTGCCCGTTTCGCGTCCCTCTTCAACTGCGCGGTATCATCCTTCGCATAGTTCATAACCCGATTAGCAACACCAAAATTCATCCCGCTCAACTCCTGCAACTTGTCAAGGGACAAAGCGAGGAGGTCTCCGAGGTCGAGAATGCCGTTGGACTTGAGAGAGTCAATATATTGGGCAAAGTCGAGCTGCCGTTTGCCTCGGATTGGATCCTTATCAAGAGACTCTAACCAATCATCAGTGTCTGGATAATCAATAGGAGATGTGCGCTTGATAGAAAGTGGGGATGAAGCAGGGGCGGGGATGACTGAAGAATGTGTGGGGGTAGCCGGAATCTGTGAGCCTGTGAATGGAGTTATGCCAGTAGGCGAAGCACCGGGAAACATTCCCGTCATCATGGCCCATGGTGGCGGCTGATATCCCATCATCCCAACAGCCATCATCTGCTGCAACCATGCCGGAGGGGCTGAATCAGCTGCTACCTGAGAAGACCCCATAGCCTTCTTGGCCGCAGCTTGACGTTTGACATTATCTGTCAGATTGAGCTCCTCCGGTGGCTCGTCGATGGTTGCCTTCTGCTTCGACTAAGTAGTATAGAAAGTGAGTTCATCTTCCGGTAGCCCCGAAGTACGAAAACGTACTAGTAGCAGAGCCCATGTTGCGAGATCTGAGATAGTCAGATGATAGCATGAGCCGTCACTCTTCATGAAGCATGCCTTCTTGTGATTTTGGCACCAATGATGTTTCTCCAAGCGCTGCTGCATCGCCCGCTCCCTGAGCTCGACATCAGTGTAGGGCATAGCAGGGGCGGCTTCATCTTTCTTTTTGCTTGATCCCTTTAGATTTGATTAGGAACGGGGAGTAAAGTTGAGAGGGTCCGAACTCGCCTTCGTTACTTCGCGATCAGACCCAGATGTGTCGAAGATTCTGATGGTAAATGGTTTTACAGCTCCAGTACCTCGCTTAGCAGCTTTGGAAGTCTTGATATAGTCACTGATATCCTCGATGAGCTTGTACCAGACCCTTTCGTCTTCCAGAAGCTTTGGGATGGGCTTTGGAGACTTAGGCTTGTACGAGGGTACATAGGCAATTGCAGTAAGGAGCGAGATGCGTGTTTCCATGCGCTCGGCAAGAGTAATGAGGAAATGATCAAATGTGGTCTTGGATGTAATGCCGTCGAGGTCGCGTGTGGCATTCTTGAACGGAACTTCGAATGGAATTACGAAGTCCTCAAAATCCTTCCGAGCTGGGGCGCCAGAATCCGTTGGGAAAGTGACTGCTTCGGAATTATCAGAAGCTGGTGTAGTTAGTTAGGGAAAAGAGGCCCGAATGAGCGGAAAGCAACAACTAACCATTTTCCCCATTATCCTCGTCTGACTCAAAGTCAACTTCTGATTCACCATCAACCATCTCCTCTGGCGCTATGTTCATGATCTGACTATACATGCGGTTGAACCCGGAGAGTTCTGGGGTGCCTTTCATTGACATGAGAGCACGAGCAGCATGTTCCTCTTGACGATCTGCACTGGAAAATGTAGCAAGGCCGCCTTCATCGGTGTCTTCATCTACAGCTTCAGACTTCTTGCGGTGTTTCGGCTGAGGCCTCGGTACCGCACTCGGTTTGTCGGGACTGTGCTCGGGAGTGGGGTTCACGGAGCTCGAATGTTTGGCGGATTTGCGCGTGCCAGAGTTGCGCTCAGCTTTAGATTTTCGCTGGGCGGCCTGCCGGTGATTGGCCATTAGATAGATGTGAGGTAGATAGTATTCACTTGTAGAAGGTGTTGGAAGGAATGTGGTGACTGGCAATATGCAAACCGAAAAAGCCCGGACAGCAACACACAGCGGCAGGCCTCACTGCACGCTGAAATATTAGCCAATTCCTACATGGGGCATCATCACCTATGTATATACAAGTAATTACTGAGCCTCCCTTTGAGTTTCCGCCCGCTAATTCCAGTGCAATATCCCAAATGCTGCAATTAGCACGGGCGGAAAGTCGATCGGTCAGTTCTCTTCGGATCGTCTCGAAAATGACGGGGCCGTCTAGCCCTCAAAAAATAGATAAGTTTTCACTAAACATACATGGTGCTACGTGCCCGCATTCCAGAGTTATCGCCCTCGCGAGATTTGCAGCGAAAATGTGTCAAACCGACACGGAAATAGCCCCTGCCAACTCTTCTGCAAACGGCTGTAACATCCGTCAAACTGCATGCATTCACTCATACTTATACAACAAACCCAATCTTAGTGTCAATGGTATTTTTCTTGCGATGATAAGTTACTATTCAATGCCAATTTGAGACGATAACCCACTGCCGAATCCCGATCGGCAGTCCATGATATCGACATCCGCTCTGTGTGGTGCACACCATATCATTTCTGAATCTATCCCTTCTGAATCCCCCTCTTTGCAATCCACCCCTTTGTTAACCTCCATTTCCATTTCAAAAGTCTTACCACGTGCCAACCTCGCACCTCGTCGCGATCTTCATTCCATCCATGACGTGGATGCCAGAGATGTAACAGGTGAGACCAAAGGCCTGTAATTCACTCGCAGTCTTGGGCAGATTAACCATGTGCTGCTGATGACTTGCACGCCACTAGGAGGTCTATGCACTCCTATACCGAGCTGCGAGTTGGTCAAGATGGCGGATTTGAATTGGCGAACAGGTAGGCGCTTTCTTCTTGAACAATATATGTGGCTAAACATCCTTGACAGGCATCCTGACGACTGTCGTTCTTCCATGCCGCCTTTCACCTTCGATCGCAATAGCGTCACTGCTGAGCGCTGACTTGGGGGACATTGCATTCGTATTTAGTCCTTTGGAAATCACTTTCAGCCGTGAATCCGCTTGCACGACTTGAATGCCAGACCAGAAACGAGGGAGAACAGAATACATTCCGGGTAGAATAGATTGTAGTTTATCGGTAGACAAGTCAATACTCGAGAATCTATGTAGGTCCTGGGGCACAGCTGAGCAGGCTCGACAGTGGCTGCCTATACACACGAGATACGCTCATTTAGAAAGGTAGCGGTTCAATTTAAAAAAATCCTGTCGATCAAAACTCCTCAAGTACATGCGGACATGTTTGCGGTAAGTGCTAGTAGCGGGTTCCAGGTAGGTGCGGAATATCAACAATACAGTCAGAGTCGATTGGAGAGTGACAAATGGGACTCACGAGTTAACGAGACATCCGTAAAAGATGGCTTTCACGCGATGTGAGATGACTGCCTCATCTGCACCATTGCAGTGGTGGTAACTTTCTTAGCTGAGTAATTCCCCGCTGGAAGCATGCAGGAAAGCTCTCCCACGCCCAATCCTGCACGATTTCCAGATCGGCATGCACAGTGAGGAAAGTGAGACGTTGAAGGGATGCAAAATTCAGCCGCTGCAGATCCAGGTCAATGGTGTGCAGAGCTAGCTGTTCAAAGTCTCCCGGAATAGGATCTCGATTATACTCATGTAGCGCGAGTACACCTGTCATAATTGGAGCAGTGGGTAGGAGTCAGGAAGTCGAAAATTGTGGTAGTGATTTAGGGTTTTAGGGACCCAGGATGTTGAGGTCATGGTGTTTCAGTCAGTATCATACATCTTGAGCGAGGGGGAACAATTTAGACAACGGATTTTGGACATATAGGGGCCAATTCCTGATTGAAGTGGCGGGTGACATGCTTGCACATCGAATTATCTCTGTCGGGCT
Source organism: Athelia psychrophila (assembly GCA_001630335.1). NCBI lineage: Eukaryota > Fungi > Basidiomycota > Agaricomycetes > Atheliales > Atheliaceae > Athelia > Athelia psychrophila. The sequence continues at coordinate 135,544 of KV417510.1, read as the reverse complement.
GTTCACATAGATATTCTGGCAAGTGAGAATTGTTTATATAGCCATTTAGAATGTATTCCTGCATTTAAATCAGTACCCAGAAGGTTTTGAGCCCGGCTGGTACATGTATTATGAATACAGAGCACAATTCACCACCGACAGCTGTCAAACTCTAATTGTCCTCGTCATCTATCATCGGGATTTGGTATTGCTCTGGACATTCTGAATCAGAACAGTGAAAGACAGTGAATCGGAAATGAAAGGTGCGTGCATCCATAACTTTATTTATGTAATGTCAATGTGCCACACATCAGCATGCTAACAGGTTGTAAGATCTAGATTCTGGCTGGTGGCGCTGTAACAGCTGTGAAAAAGACATTGGTGGTGGCCCAATAGATTTTACTATGCACGAAGCAAGTGCTAAACACCAGGAAAATGCCAAAATCAAGAAGATCACTCCTATTACTTCATTCTTCCGGCGGGCACCAGTGATCATCCCTTCAATACTGGCACAACCTTCTATCCCTGCAGCAGCAGCACCTCCTGTACTAACCACAGAGCCCACCATTCCCTCCAGCAGTCAGAGTCAGGTTACAGACTCCAGCACTCAGAGTCTGGTTCTCAGTGATGATGGAGGCCTGGATATCATGCTTCTGGCATCAGCACCACCTTGCAACACGGCGTGATCCGCACACCATGCTTGAGGCGATACAGTGCCAATCTTCTGCTGTCAATTCCTCTTGGAACCACCGGCGATTCATTCGCTGGCTTCTCGGAAGCCCCCACATCCCATTTTGTCCAAGGTAAGGATGCATGGGATCAGGTCGGGTCTCAAGTATACCGCCAAGCTGTTGGAATTGATAAAACCCCGATGGAAATAGCAAGTATAATTAGATGGGGCCGTTACGGAATGGATGGGTTCTGTTCTTGGACAGCTGCATACCTCAATGACCTGCAGGTCCCATCCGAGTTGGTTGTGCTGGTGCTCGAGCTGTTCATTTTGGGAAGAAACACCTCTACGTCTTCTACATGATTATTTAATTGCTCAAATTGATTGTCGCGGGCCACGGTAGCAAAATCCCTTTGAGCACAGAAGGAGGATCCATCAGCGTGAAGTCGATTTTACGGTATGTGCATGACATGAATCAATTGTCGCTGCAACAATCTAATTCTGTACAGCACCTGTCCCGGTCACATCTTGACAGCGGTTATCGGACAGTCCCCTTATCAATCTACCCAATGTCAATCCACGCTGGGACATTGTATCCATGGACTGTTAAATTCTCTGATGACACTGTTGTCATCCGGTCTATTGACTGCACCGGGACCAAGGGCAGAGATGGTGCCTTGTGTGCTGTTTGTGACAATCTTGACAGCCACTCGGTTATTCAAGGAATCAAGTGACGAACAAAACTGGGCCTCCTGTCGACACTGCCTGGAAGTGGCTAACCACGGCACACCCTCATGCAGCAAAAGACTAGTACCATCAATCATCTCAAGCTCACAGGGCTAAATTTGGGGCGGTCTTTGGTTTGGCATGGACGGGAACTTAAAGCCTACAAACACTTTGTCATGGTCATAGGTGAAGGAAAGGTTAAACGGGCACATGTGATCATCACAGTGTCTCGCCATGCTGGCAAGAGCATCCACATGATCCTCAAAAAACTCGACCGCACAGCTAGCAATGTTTTCCGGCCCCTCAATTACCAAGAGCAGGACTTCCAGCGAGTCTTTCTATCTTAAGCTTGGTGGTGTAGCTGCTGCTGAGCTTGCACATCATTCATTTGGTTTGCCGTCAATCGAGACTACATGTCGTCACATAGCTACTGAGCCCCTCATTGCTTCACCAAAGATGCCAACTCATCCTGAAATGGCCGAGAATCTCAGCCACACATTCCCATCATCAACTTCCTCATCATCAATTGCACACTGTAAAGGCGGATTCCAAATTATGGTGGATGAGATCAAATGTGAGGAGCACATGTGATGGGACCAGCACACCAATAACATACTAGGTATCTGTTGTGACCATGGACAAGGGTACAGACTCAAATTCAAGTCCATGGCCCAAGTGAACGCACTGCGGGACGGGCTGGCAGATAATAAAGTCCACTTAGCCAAAGAGGTATGTGGTGAGGCTTCAAGACTTTTGAGATAAATTAACTTATCATATTTCAGCTCACTGTGATCACCATAAGCTTGTTTTTGAAAGAGCCTCGCCAAATATGGGGCACACCCATTTGTTATATCAGGCACCTGCAAGCACGAAGATATCAGTGATCAGAAAACCCTCCTAGATAATGCTTGTAAAGCTGCATCTGACAAAAGCGAAGATATTGGTTGATGACTGTACTGCCTTGCCTCTGATGGGGATGCAAAATGTCAGTGCTTGACTGTCTTGCTGACTATGATCGCCAACCTGCCAGGTGTTTCTGAACTGCACGAGAAACTTGGTGACATGGTGCTGTTCAATTACCTCTGCGGCGATGAGGAAATCACTGGAGACATCGACTACAAGCACATCCTCAATAGATTACACAACACACTTCTGTGGCTGAAGTGCATGACTCTCGATGGAGTCGTCCTCACTCCGCAGGTCATCAAAGCACATCTTCTCAAGGCTGGAATCAAGGACAAGTATGCTACTAATTTTTTGCTGTCGCCAGCTGATAAACAGGATGTGAAGCTCATGTATGATTTGCTCACATCGATTGCTATGCTACCACCATGCACTCCAGATGATCCTGTTGGGGAACAACAATCCCGTTCGATTCTGCGCTTGGTTGGGCAATTATATGCCCACCTACTGGATGCCTACACAAATGTAGATCTATCACTACATCAACAGCTTACTCACCTTTCCGCAGCGGCTCATCTCATCTCATCATGGCTTTCTATGCAAAAGAAAAGGGTGGTGCTATGCTGTCACAGCTGTACTTCAATCTCATGACCATGATCAAGAACATGTATTTCTGTGTGGCAAAGACCCAAATTGATGATCCAGAGGGTGAATTTTGGATCATTCTCCTTGGCTCAGATCCTCTCGAGACGCTGTTTGGAACAATTCACACAATCAATGGCATTGATTCAAATGTCAATCAGCTGCAGTTCGCAAATCGTTCAGGTTCTGCTGTTGCCTGCTCCAACATCCTTGCTGAACATCCGGAGTGGGCAAAGGGCATCAGTAAACCATAATGTTGGCTCATAGTAGGTCAGAAAATCCATAGTTTGCCATAGTGTTATAGCATGCCATAGCTCCCCACAGTGCTAGACAGATGCAGGCCAAGCTGTACAGCACTGTACAGCTTGATCGACTTCTGTACAGTGCTCAAAAGTCCCGTTGCCTTCTGTACAGAGCAGTACAGAACTCCCATTCAATGTTCACCACTATACAATATTACTGCCAGCCAATTCCATGAATCCTCAGTATCTTAAAACCTGCCCTGAATTATATGCTCGGAATCACGCCATCCTGAAGTCTCTTCCCTTGTTTCGTCCTCAGTCCGCTGTACGGTGGTAAAAGGGATTTTTACCCTAGAGTCGCCGGTTCAGACAATTGCCAACGGGCTTCCCTAGTTTGTTCGGGTGTAGTGAGATTCGATTTTAGTGAGTGTGATGGATCGGGTTCATATGTGAAGTAGTAGTATGCTGTGTCAGGCGACGACTTTCGGTATGAAACGCTTGAGGACGGAAAATCTGGTAGGAACAGTCGATGCTAAAACTGACTTTCAAAGGTCTAAAGTGAATTCCAAAGGTACTGGTACCCGTTATGCAGAGCAAATAATAGGTAACCAAAACTTTGATAAGCGGAATTGAACGGTGGTGGGCAGAAATGTTAGAGAGAACGTAAAAAAAAAGAAACTGTAAGTACGTGAACTGGTTTCCGAGACCTTATATATGGCAAGGGAATCAAGCCTAGCCTGCTAAGCTAAAAGGTCACCAATGATGTGGTGTAAGACGATGGCAAAACGCGAATCGGGTCTGTGAGAAACACTGGGCAACGTGAAAAACAAAAATGCGAAATCTTTCTGTGAGAAAACGAAAGGAATCAAAGGATCTAAGTCACTGACTTGGACAAACGATCACTGTATCCTATAGCGGGGTATTTGATGCAATAACTCTTCTGCAATCACCAGGTACAAAGGCTAGCACTCAGGCTATCAGAACCTAGGTATGTCTGCGTGAGGCACGAACAATGTTATGAACGAAGCTACTAACGGCTTATAGCGCACACACATGGTTTTCCAAGGAAAGAGCAATCAATTTGACTACTAAAACACTGGTATTACGAAATAGAAGCAACAAGACAAGTAAATGACTTGCTGGTAGAACGATTTAGAGAGGTAGTAAGTTGTGAGGGGGTGAGAGAAAGGGGGATGTGATCTGTGGGGGGGGGATAGATGTCTCTCGCTCAATAGCTAAGGTCTTATATACTATTCTAGATGTCCTATTTTAGAAGCTCCTTCCCACATTCTCATTCGTTGAGGACTTTTCCATCTCATTCTACAATGTTCCTTTCCTCTGATTGGTTGCTTTGCGAAGCAGGCACGACTTTTCCGTTTCATTCTACAATGTTCCTTACTTCTGATTGGCTGCTTTGCGAAGCAAGCACAACTTTCCATTTCATTCTACAATGTTCCTTACTCTCTGATTGGCTGTGGTCTTGAGACCCTAGAAAAGTCGGAACGTGTGTGGAAACCAAGCTCAATGATTGGTTGATTGATATGATTGGCTGATCACTGCTTGAGTGTGATTGGATGGTTCGCATTTCCCAGGGAAACTCTCCGGAGTGTTGGGTCAGAGGATTAAATCAGTTTAGGGGTGAAAATAATGGTTCTGGTGGCGTGGTTGTGTTTCATAAAGCTCCTTAATGCAATATTCGAGTTTCTGAATGGTAGTCGTCGTGAATAATAACAATGAGATGGGTTAAATGAGAGTAAAGTCGAACAATGGCAAGTCAAATTGTCAATTAGGGAATTGAAATCGACGAGCGGACAGTGAGATTGAAGGAT
>KV417510.1:103357-130342 GCA_001630335.1 Athelia psychrophila | reverse complement strand
TTTGTACAGAGACTCCAACATTTGCTTAGGTGGAGACTCGAGCTATCCCTTAGGTGGAGACAGTACAGTCTTAGACATAGTATTGCTACGAGAGAGCGAGGATTGGAAACCTCCATGTGGTAACGGCGGAAATAGAGACGTAACAGTGGTTCACCTGGGGTGAGAGGGTAGGTCTTTTCACTAAGTAACCTATTACTGAGCACGTCGCTCTCACTGAGTTACACTAGACTTTGGTGCCGAACTTAGCCTTTCGCTCTCTGCAGGAACTCGGTTGCTGCCGCGGTTAGGTTCGCCATGGCTACAGCACAGGTATCACTTTCTGCTCTTCCTTCTGGTTCCCTCACACCATACCGGTTCTATCCGCCGGCTAGTAACCTAAGTCTCACTGGTTCCCAGTGTTTTCTGCATACTTTGTCTCTCTTCAGAGCGACTACGCTTTACTCGCACGGGTCGAGCTGTGTTTCCAGTTATCCGCTTTCTACTTCTCCCGCTCTTCCAGCTTACAGGGGTGTCGTGTGCTGCTTGTCGCTCCATAGCTGGAGTGATGCGTCGGGTCCCGAGTGCGGTATGTGGGGCGACTATCATTGTGGCGGTTACCTAACTTCTCCTCGTTCTCTTCCTCCTAATTCCTTTCACCTCCGCGTTGACGTTCACAGTGGCCTTGATTACAGGGGTCCCAGTTTACTACGCGAGTCCCTACTGCGTCTGGATAGGGTTTAAGCAATCGGTAGCGAAAAATGTCGTGCTGTCCCTTCCCTTATACTTTGTATGGCCGTTTGTTTCAGTCTTTCTCAGAGTCTTGTTAGCGGAAAAGGTAAGACTGTGCTGTCGTAAAGGGCACGGCCCGGCTCGAGTAGCGGGGCGTTTAGTGATAATGACCTTTCAGTCATGGTATTATGGCCAAGGGTCTTTCTATGTTGCGTGTCTCTCGTTCTCAGTCTACGACATGGTGTGGTACTTTCACACATGACCCTGTACCTTTTTCCGTAACTCTTACTTGCATTGTTGCGTCAGTACGCTTTACTGACAGCATTGAGGACTTGGTCGGGACTGAGTGGCTGCTCCACGAGCGTTGGGCTAGCGAGATTTACTGAGGTTAGAGGGGGACTTTTTTACTATACATTTGTTGCTCGTGTTTACCGCTGTCGTTCATCATCTCGCTAGTTTAATACACGTTGTCACCATGATTTCATTTAATATTGTTGATGAGATAGCAGCACTACTAGGGCGAGGCTAAGCGAGCCCTTGTTCACGAGATTCCAGCTTGCGGGGTCGTTACTGCAAGGTCCTTCTAAATTGGGCTGGCGATGATCCCTTTCTTAGTTAGGCCAGATAAATGATCAGCGCATGATCAGCGCATGATCAGCACTTGACTGAAAGTAGAACAGTGACTCGGGCATCGGAGATAATTAACTGCTGATCGGAAATAGGTCTGAGCACCGATAGATAGGTCGGAGATAGGTGATGAATGAATGGATTCCAGGGACATAAGGCGGTTCACCGGAATGAAATGTTGTGACTGAAACTGACAATAAGGTTTCCACAGTATTGGGTCGTGATCAAATAAGCTCCATTGCTGAGATATTAATTACGGGTCACAAAGTGCCCTTATGATCTTTCTGTTATAATGTTACGACATCCCGTTGCTGTGAGGCTGCAATGTGCTGGCATTCTGCGGTGACCCGACTTTGTGAGGTGTGATAAGGGAAAGCTTGATTATGTGACTTGTGTTTGATGTGGCAGCCTTCTGGTGGTCTGAGTTTCGCTTAGCTAGTGTCGCCTCATTGGTTCTTCGTGGGGGGGCCATAAGAATATTGGCCTGGTATCAGCAAAATGTTGTTTTTTGTTGTGTAAGTGGAAATAGCTAGATAAATCCATGATTTACCATGAAACCATTTCATGGTAAGACACCGCATCACCATCTCGTCCTCCACACCGTCTTGTACCTCCTGCGCTCAACTTCTCCGGCTGACATGAGCCTGCTGGGATGTGTTCCACTTTGCCTACATCCGTCCTGTTCAATCAAAAGGGCGCCATTATTGATGACACAGCCATCACCAAGCACCCTGACACCGCATTCCGGCATAATTCTCTTCGAAGCTTGAGGAGTGGAACATGAGTGAGCGGGCGAAAGATGGCAAGGTCGGCTGAGGTGCTGGATGGGTGGGGGCTGCTTGTGTAGCAAGGTGCACAGTGTTTCTTGCGCTAATGCCATTAAGTAGCAGGTTTGCATGTCGTGTGTGACAGCTACACCAGCGAGGACGGCTTCAAGTTCAGTCTAGTCTATGTATACACCCCTATGCATGTGCTCAAAATTTATTCCGTCCAGATTTCTATTATATCACAGCATGTCGCAGCAGTTTCCGTGCTGCTCTCCAAGATGCCCATACCACTGACGGGCCTTGGCACACAGGACAGTCTGCGGCTCCATGTGGACATGTGCCTCTACAGCAACGACCTCGACGAGGACACTACACCTGTTGAGGCGGTGCTTTCCTGGGTCATTGGTATGTTCTATTTCACCTACTAGCAGAATTACAATCCTGACTGACGGTTGCGTAGGGAAGGATAGACGGGAGGCTGGCGAGAGAGGCAACTTCATCGGCACGGAGGCCGTGATGAAGCATCTAATGGATGGTCCCCCCTAGGTGGTGCATTGGGCGGGAATGGTGGTTGCATGTGGAGCAAGGGTGTTGCTAGGTGAATATGAGTGCTGAGGGCCTGGCAGATATATGTACCGCAACGAGCATTCGAGAGGGTTGTATATTATATTATATTTTCATTGTAGTACTAGCTCTAATGATATCATATTTTTTTACCTTTCACTTTATCTGATCAGTACAACAGATTGCAGCACAGAAAATAATTGATATAGCTATATATATCTGCTCTGTATAGTGCTGTACAGCGCTGTACAGATCTCATAGATAATGCACAGTTGCCGCGTGTGCTGTACAGCACTGTACAGAGCTATGGCAGCTGTCGCGCGCGCTGTACAGTGCTGGACACTACAAGACCTTTCTGTGGGCTCTATGGCACTATGACACTCTGTCCAGTGCTGTCCCAGACTGGGTAGAGCCTTTATGTATTACTGATGGGGCCTCGCTGATTGACTTTGAAGCTATGGTAGCAGCAAGCAGGCAACATTTTAGCCAAGATTGATTACATAAACCCAGCATCATGGTGGGGCGATGTTCGTGTTGAGAACATCATGGTTATGACCTGCTGATCTGAGGGAAGGAGGCAAGCAGAGGCTGAGCTGAAGGCTGTAAACTGGACGGCTCCGTTTGAGGTGATGGAGAAAGATGGAAAGCACAACACATTTTCGCTGTTTGGAGACAACAGGATGGTGTTGCTGGGGTGGACTGATAGATGGCGAGCGAGACGGGGATGAGGAGGAGACTAATGTCTGGGTCAGAGAAGTGGAATATTCTGCACCAGAAGAATTATTGGTGATAAGTGGTGACCTCGAGCTACAGCCCGATTTCCGGGACCTAGCGGTGGATGAGCTGGCTGCTCAAGACGCTTCATCTCACAAGCAGCACAAAGTGTACCTCATTGTTGATGAAGACCAGGGTGGCAACACATATCAGCACAAGTCAGCCATGCTCCACCTCTTTTCTAGGAATGAGCCAGGCTCTCAAGACCATCTTGCGAGAGTCAAAGGCTACATGCGCTTCAACCAACCTGGCCGCAGATTGTCCAGCCAATCTCAAGAAGTGTCGCCTAATGAGCCTCATGTCGCCATCTTTGATCCAGCTGCCATGCTCGTGCATTCCAAGAATCTTATATGGCTCGCTGTGGTCCAGATTGTTGATTTGCACGTGGACAATTCCGGTGTTCTCTCTATGCCAACCCAGCTCATGTGTAATTCAAATGTTCGCATCAAGGCCCAGATTATGTGACTTGTACCGGTCGGATCAAGTGAGGACACCGACAACCGTGACGAAGGGGACTTGGAGTGGACGGGAAGGTTTGAGTGGCGGCGGGGTCCCATTCCACCTGCGACATTGAGGGGAAATGGATTGAGCTTCTCAATCCTGCCACCGCTGCACTGACATGCGAAGGAGCTGGGAATGCAATGACCTTTCAATTTCTCTCAGCTGATTTGGTAGGGATTGCTACCCTGCTTCACGAGAAGTTCGCAAATGATACAGATTGTCTATTAAATGTCACATGGAGTGACACTTTCCCGTACCGCACACATCAGCAAAACCTATGGGACGTACTTAGCTACTTTGCGTGCTTTATGTCGCTTTGGGACGTACTTTTAACATAATTTGATCAGTTAAGCGTGGCATAAGCCTCATAAAGCACTAAAAGAAGCTAAGTAGGTCCCGTAGGTTTTGCTGATGCTCAATCCGCCTCATCAAAGGCAAAAGCTCAAAGGGCAAATGGTCTGTTGACTTGGCCCGCTTGAAGTGCCCTAACCTCGCCAAGCTGTCCCTAACCAACACCGCCAAAGCAACAGAGATGAGCCCGTGCACCAACACACCTGTAAATTACCCAGAGTGTGCTCGGGGAAGCAATGCTGTGTGGACATATGCCATGCTCACTCACATGCACATCACTTACGGCGAGGCATGTGCCGCCAAGTACCGAGACCAGTACACCATTGGAAAGCACAAGCTCAACGACCTCAAGAAAATCCACAAGCGAAAACCTCGACATGCAAAGAAGAACAAGGTGGAGACATCAATCAAGATCTCACCAGCCCATTGTTCACGCAGAGATGTCAGGTACAAACTGCATGCATTAATTCCAATGTTTTATTGACCAAAGTGATATATACAGTGATCTTGAGTCGGAGACTGGCCCATCCGACCCTTCTGCTGAGCCCGAGTCTGAGGCAGATGTTGATGAGTCGGACCAAGAAGGCGCCAGCAGCACAGAGGAGAAGTCGAAAGAGGAGATGTATGGTGATGAAGGTAGTGAAGATGGAGTGGGTCCTCGGCACTTTGAGGCTGAGCTGGATGGTACTTGGGAAGAGGCGACCCCACTGCCAGACTTGCCGATCTCGCCGCGCAATGAAGATCAGATACACATATCAACCCCGGAGAATCAAGAACTCACCACTGATGGTCATATTTCCAGTCCTCCCCATATTCCTAGCAATCACCCCTCACCGTCTACATCTTCACACACACACACACTCTTGCCAATTGCGCACCTGGCTGAGGCACCAGCCACTGAGACAGGACGTCCCAGATGCACCGTCAAGCGGTGATTGCAGGAGATCCAGGACAATAACCAGGGGGGTTGTGCCGATCCCGACTGCGATGATCCAGAGGCGATCAGAGATTTCGTGACTTGCAACGGGTGTGCTCATCGTGTGAGTGTCATTGTGCTAGCATGGGGGGTTGGTTCTGCAATGATGGGTGCCATATGAACAGTGGATTTCCAAGTAAGAAACAGTGCGTTGTCACACTGTGAAATAGTTTCACACCCAAAATCGGGCAGAAAACAAGATTAGCTTTTCACCACATTCAAGTCCTCCGCTACTTTGACTCAGAATTGCATGTTCGATTATGAGAAATGGATTGTTTGCTAAGAAATTATGGCATACTGGAAAGGTCCATAATACTGTTAAAGATCATGTACAAAGTGAATTTGAAGGCACACAGTACAAATTCAGGTGTATATGATGGAATTCCGTGAATCACAACAAAATCTCAAGTCCTGGACTCGGATTCTTCACAGAAGACCACAAAGGTAATCAACATTATTAACCTCGTAGAGTCCCCCTATTTCTCTTGACATCATGCAACACCACCTCCAGACAAGCCAGAAATATGGTTCTGAAACTTAACAAGGGACAACATACAACAATCGGAACCGACAGCCAATCTCCACCGTAGACCAACCTTGATGACACCTATCACCGCCGAAACAAAAGAAGCACAACAAGGATGCCACATGGGAGCTAGCAAGAAGCATGTGGAGTACAGCCATAGTGCCCCAAGCTAACTTAAATTGGAAATAGTTGCCCAAGCCCCCAGCCGATGAAATGATAGGACCCTGAAATGCTCCACGCTGCCAAAAATAAATAATCCATCCTTAATTAGTCATCTGAAATTCCCATCACCAATAATCAAAGCTTTGCCAGCAGGACGCCCAAGGAAGAACAATAAATTCCCTGCTAAATACAAGAGGATGACAGATGATCAAAAGACAGCAACAAAAACGACATGATAAACAAAATGAGTATTGAAGGTGTCCATTCCCAGAATCATTCCTACGACACAATCCCGCCTTCGTGAATAATCCAGTCCCGTCCCACCAAGTCCTCAATGCCATAGAGCATTTCAGTGAATGAAACCACAACTTACGAGAACCAAGTTTGTTGCCTGTTTGCCAACATATGACGGAAGTGTTGCACACATCAGAAAACTGAATGTGTATCGGTCTAGGTGATCCTGGAAAGGGTTTGAGACCGAGATGATGACAATGGGCACGGTTACTTACAGCAAGTGATTTCAGAAGAGTATAAACAGAGTTGGCTGGCTGGATGAACCCAAGTGTTCCTGTATTTTAAGCATTTGAGCTGCCATAAATACATCCCGCTCCCCAGGCGTTAACCGGAGGGATGAATAAGCTTCAAATTGATAAATAGTTTATAGAACGGACCTTAGTAAAAGCAATGAGCTCCTGTGCATCGGCAGGCTTTAACCTCACCCTCTGTGTTACAGATGAAGCATACTGAGAGAGATCCTGGGATTCGGCACCGCATTTGTGGCCCGCTGATGAGCTGGCAGGAATGCCAGCAGCTGAAACTGATGACTCGCGACTTGTACCCCTGCCCGTGAAAGATGGTGAGACCTGCCGTTCTGAATGGCTTGGTGACGAGTGTTCAAGGCTTGATGACGAGGGGTCAATGGGGTCACTGGATGGTATATCTAAAATCATGAGCCTGTGCAGATCAGTCAAATGGACAGAGGTGGGAGTTGGGAGTCAGAGAGATGAATGGGACACATGTGCTTCATTCAGCCAACCCTTTCCACCAGCCTCCCATGGCACCACAAAGAAAAATCTTGGAATCAGATGGTGAGTTGCTGTTGTGTGTCCAGAATATTTAATGGCTGACCTTGAGTAAGATTTGTTTGAAAATATTGGACAAAGCCATATCAAATGTTTGCCCTGCTCACAAGCACTGGGCACTCTTGTGGCCTTGAAGAGCAACGGACAGAGGCCACATTTATCCACAGCAAAGCACACAGAAGCTGTTGCTTTGCTCACCTGGAATGCAATAGCCAGCTCGACAGTGTTACCTGCAATCCCTGCTGCCCCTCCACTGGAACCAGTTGCAGCCGATCTATCCTTGGCTGGCCGCTTTGACTTGTCCAACAGCGAATATGAAGATACTGGAAATGTAGCAGCAAATTTTGATCCGTTTGATCAAGTTGAGATCACCGATGATCATTATCTTGATGCAAGTGGCGTTGAGATTGCATTCTCAGCTGGAATATTTCCTGCTGCAGATGTATCATTGCACAATTGACTAAATCAACAGATGGACAACCTACATCAATACAATCACAGTATCCTGGGAGAGGAGGGAATTCTACAGATAGATGTTGCTGACGAGAGCTCAGGCACTGGAGATCCGACCATCACTGACATTGTTGCACAATTGCAAGCATTGGGTAAGACAATGCTCCCAGTTCATCGAAATTAGTCCTTAATGCTTTACACACAGGTCTTGAGGATGACGAGGAGGAGAATGGTGATGCAGACGAAGCAACAGTGGAAGAGGAAGAAGGCTGGTTTCCACACGGCTCTAAGACAGTGAGACAATTAGTGATCAGAATGTGAAACAGTAATACTGAATGCACTTTAGATGTTCATGCTCGACCTCTTGGATAATTTGCCCCATTTGAGATTGTCCGATGACCATCTGAAGGCCTTCATCTGGGTCTTGAAGGAATGCGGTGCATGCAATGTCCCCAGCTTCTTCACTCTCCGAAAGAAGCAAAAGGAACTGAGTGAAGATGACAACATCAAGACAAAGAACCATACATCACCACTTGGCAACCAGTTCTTTATGAACGGGCCAGCAGACCTATTCAAATTAGTGGGTACATTTCTCTCCAGGTTTATCGCCAAAATCTCAAACTTTCCCAGGATTTTGCAAATCCCCTTGTTCGCGATGCACTTGAACTCTACCCAGACTTGACGGGCACCAGTGTCTCTGAGTTCTGGCAAGCAGGCAAATGGATTCATGAATCTGACTTGGGTGATCTTTCACCCATGTGGGCAAACTTCGAGGCGGCTCCTCATCAACATTTCTACGTGAATGAGATTGCCCAGGTGAGAGACAGCCAATTTGGAATTCCACTGTGTTATGGAAAAGTAGCTGGTGTAGAGGTTGTCAAATTTTATGAGGTTAAATATTATGAAGCAGTAAGCTCAACCTTTCTGCTCTATTGCCTTGTATAACAGCCTTAATCAATTTTTGCAGACATCCACTTTCGTTGTGAGGAGCGGTGACATCATTCAAATTGAAGCAGAGTGTCTCACCAAGAATATGTTGGACTTGGAGGCTGAAGGCTTTCCTGTTGAATTTGAGGGGGTGTCGAACGGAACATCAAGCATGCTCCACCCTGTCCGGAAGATCACACATGGGAGACCAGCCTTTGTCATCCGCATGATGCCATGGAGCGATGTTTCTGGCAACCGAAGCAAGCAGTATAATCCACACACAAATGTGTACCTCGCCAACACAAGTTTGCCACATCAGAAACTGCAGCAAGAGTACTTTGTGTGTTTCTCCTCCACTTCACCCCATGCATTCTCCTCCGAGCAGCTGCATACCATGTCAAAAGATGTGTAAGTAATATTATTTTACAATAAGCTTTGCAGAAATAGCTAATTTACTCTCAGTGGTATGGACCAATGGTGTTATGACGTGTATTCATATTTGTTCCCAGATGGGCCTTATAGTGGCGTCAATAGACTAGTGGTGCAGTGAGGTGTTGATCCTTGTGATCAAGAGTGAATGCAAGTCACTTGAGACAAGTTAGATTGTATTCGGAATAATGTAAGTGTGACTGTACCTTGAGACAAAGAGGATAAGCTAAGGTCTCAAGGTCCAAGTCGTTGTCTACTTGTACTACTGTATTGGTAAGCGTATATGACAGTAAGGGGCCCGGGGAGTCATAGATGTGTATGTAACAATCCGCTGATAGTGGACGACGTGTGAAGGTCGTGTTGATAAACACGGAGTAATGTAAACCCGTGGTGGGATAGAATACAATGGAATAGCGTGGAAGTATGTGGAATGATATGGAATTGGATGGAATTGGATGGAACATGTTGTCCATGTAACAGGCAGATAGGGGCAAATTGTGACAAATGGCACTTGGCCTTTGACTGTCGCCTTCGGCAAGAGATCATATTCTGTATTGTCACCCATGTTCTCCCCGCAGATAACCCACAGCAATCTGAAACTTGCTCCTATATTGGTTTGAAGGGGAACCAATTCTGTCGCCATTGTGATGCAGGCGGAACTGACAAACACAAGGAGACCAAGGGTGGCTATGAGGCCATGTATTCGGTGAGCACATTTCTCCATTTCGGGCAGGACTCGAGGTTAGAAATCTGATCTTAACCTTGTTGTGATAGCCCGGAACACCTCGGGAAGTTTCTGCTACTGTCACAGCCATTGAAGCTCAACTTTTCACCGCTTGTTTAGGAGCCGGTGATCAGGTGAAGGTGCTTCAAACAGATACTGGAATTAAGGACAAGACCACCCAATATTGGATCAACCAAGTTCTCCTCCGAGCCAGTGAGCTTAAGCGTGAATGTATCACTGATCTGGCCACCAGGGACAATCAATTGAAAAATCACAAGCTCACCAGAAAAGATTGCGAAGCAGTCAAGAACGAGGTTGGGCTCGCCGTGCAGAAGGAAGTCTTTTCATGGCTCACAGCTATGATCTCATCCTGCTTGACTCATGTGAGTTGTCTATTCTGTTATCTCGGCTCTTACTGAACTCTAGCAGCTCTTTGACAACAGCTGTGACCAGGAAATCATTACAACTACTTGCTGAAATGTGTTTGTGGTGCATGTTTCTCTATTTATGTTTATCGGAGTATGAATTCCTGAATACTGATGTGGAGCAGGGCTCCACGTTCACCACGACACTCCATGTGAGATTTTGCACACATACTTACTTGGGCAAGATAAACATGTCTGCCATGACACAAACTCAGCTTGGGGCAAGACTCAGGATCGCCTTTTCGCTACTCGGTTGCAAGGATCGTCCATTGATGGGCTTTCTATCCCACCCATCCGTGCACAGTACATTGTTTTTTTTTTGGAATCTTTGATTATACTCCATGGGGGAGTGTCTACAGTACATTGTTCAATACAAGAATGGCCTCATCGGAAAAAATTTCAAACCCTGCAACAGCTTGGCATCTTTCATCTGTATGAGGGTTTATGCTCGAAGGTTCTGTTAGATCTGTGGAAGGCGACTGAGAGCTTGGAGTGATGCTCTGGTTTTATACCATTAAGAACATGGACCTGTACTTGGTGTGTTAGCTTGCTCTTATTCATGGCTTGCTTCACTCACTGAACCTCTCCGAACATTACTTATAGGAAGATCTTACAATTCTTATCGCAAATCTACTAGATGTCTGGTCTGTCATTCATCAGTAAAACCCGACGCTTATGCAGTGCATTTGAACGTAATTTGATCAAAATTAAGAGGCTAAGCACTGCATAAGCGCTATAAAGTGCTAAAAGTAGTCAAGTAGGTCCCGTGGGTTTTACTGATGTTGATCCCTCGTGAATTCTCTTCAAATCAAAGCTCCATATCATTGTCCATGTAGTCGAAGCAATCCATCGGTTCGGTCCTGTGTTCTCTATTCCACTGAGATCTTTGAATGCTGGAACACAATATTCCGATGTGCAGTGTTTTATTGAACCACCATGCACCCAGTCTTGACATTGGCATCACACTGGCCAATATGGAACAATTTAAACATCAAGTCAGCGGCGGTTGGTGAAAGAACGCAGCGGGGAGCTTTGTTCGTGGCAGCGAACATGTGCGCTCATACCTACAGCAAAACCCGATGCTAAAATGTTGTCTTGGCTGGGTTGAACCATCCAAGCTCATTGCAGGTGTGTGTATTTGTCGCATCTTGGCACTGAATCTATTAACTCTTGTTCAGGTACAATAAACTGTGCCCAAAGCTGAAGCAAAATCTTGTCCAGTGGAAAGATGCACTGGCACATCTTGCCACTCCACAGTTGCTAGGCACTCACCCTGCTCTTGTTTGGCATCATTGCCGCCACATTGTTTCACGCTCGGTGGATATCTGTCGGCCTGGTTCTTGGATATTTTTTCGGGACACAGCTGAGGTATGTTCGTGTCAATGATCATTTTATGTAACTCACAGTCAATCTCCAGAACCCCGTACAATGTGGTCGCATATTGAAAATCTTAGCTCCCGCAACAGTCACCCACACAGCCAGCGTACACCGGTGGTGATAATTGAACGGTTCTTCTTGCAGAATACGAATGATGACCGCCTCAACATGCCTATTCTGAGTCGTGTTTTGGGTGACTCTGCTACTTGTATAGCTAAGCCTGAGGTACATTTTTCTATGCTCTATTACATCAGCAAAACCTACAGGACCTACTTAGCTACTTTGTGTGCTTTATGCGGCTTTATGTCGCTTTGGGACATACTTTTAACGTAATTTGATCAGTTAAGCACGGCATAAGCGTCATAAAGCACTAAAAGAAGCTAAGTAGGTCCCGTAGGTTTTGCTGATGCTATGTGTTACACAGTTCTTAATAGCAGTCATTGGCAGGTCATCCTATTCTTGTTTAATGCACAACACGACTATGCTAAAGGCAAATGTGGACCTACTGGTGTCCGCAATATACGAAAGGAGCGGATCATCACCTCCCGTCAACAGAAATACATTGTGCACACTGACGACAGACTCTTCTTTCTCAACATGCACACGCTGCACAATGCAGATATTATATGCAAGACCCTTCCTCAGAGCCAGACCAAACCCGTACCTTATTTCATGGACAGGCAACTCGAATACCGCAAATCCGCTGCTGTCATTCAAGTCACAGGACCTGTGAAGCGCGCAGCCTCAGCAGGGAAATTGGCTGCTACGTGATTTCAATTGAAGGAACTTAGAGAGGGTTTAGCTGCGGCTGGCACAGCGGAAGAAGTGGAACCCGTTCATATATGATTATACATTCCCTTCAATATGGCAATAGTACTATATTATTGTACAACTACAATTGTGCACATATTCTCCGATATGATACTGCCACAGAGTGCCGACCTACCCCCAAGTGCTGTGCTAAATGGGCTATGTAAATATCACCTGAACGACGGAGGTTGTTTGGATCTTGCTTCAACATTCAATTCATGCTGGATCGTGCACAATTTGAGGCTAATCAACAGCCTTGGATCCAGCTTGTATTACACATTCATTAAGCCTACACGAAATGGCTGTTTCGTGCTAGTGACCAATGATGCATTTGAGGCCGAGGCCGAATGGCAGTGTACTGCGTGATTGTGGCAACATTTGTGTGCACCTATTTAGGTTTCAAACTTCGATCGGTTGTCAAACTCCGATAGGCCCTCGGTTACACCTACTGTATCATTACGACCGCAAGTTCAGCCTGATTTCTTGTGACCGAGGCAAATGACTAGTTCGCATGTTCATATGTACTTTTGATGTGGGAGGTTCAAAAATCAGGCCCAAACTGGCAATCCGCAGGGCTTTTCAGTGGCTTGGGCGAGGCTTGGGCGAAAATGGATGTTCATGGCCTAATTTTTTGTGTGACAGTCACACAAAATAGGCTCAGTTCAGAAGGCCTTGGGACAGGTGACGAACTTGTGGTCGTAATGATACAGTATTATAGAACGACCGCCGAACCTCCATCGTGAATGTCTTCTGCCAACACGGTACATTGGCTTCTCCATCCACCCAATCAATGAGACAGGCTCGGATCTAACACTTACGGTACAGATATTGAACACGACTCACGCGGGTGGGAATGCCCAGATCAACAACGTCAATGGCGCCTTGAACGTCCAAAATGTTTATCAGATGACCCCAGATCAAGGTAATCGTGCAATGGCCGATATCTGTCGAGCTTCAGCTGAAGGTGTTTGCATCTTAGCATACAGAATCTACGAATGGCTAGGTGCTCCGGACAGCTCGGGAAACTTTCTGGCAGCGCGAGAGAAGCATCACGATAATACGGGTACTTGGTTTATTGAGGGAGGACAATATGCTAAATGGAAGGAGACACCCGATTCGACGCTGTGGGTCTATGGAACTCGAGAGCCGGTCACGCACCTCCCCCACACGACTACTTACATGATATCTATCCGACACAGCGGGGTGCGGTAAAACCATCATATGGTGAGCTCTGGATATACTCTAGATGGCCGAGAAGCACAAATTGATCACGCCACCAATCATCTACAGCTCTACCGTCATCGAAACGATTCGCGCAGAATGGGCAGCAGAGCCCAGCTTTGCCAGTGCATATTTCTTCTTCGACAATCGAAATGCACAGACAGACTTGTCTCTGCATGATAGATTCATTCACTCGATTATCAAGCAGCTTTCCCATCAGTCTGCTAGCTTTCCAGCGCCCTTGGTGGATCTTTATGGTGGCGGACAGCAGCAGCCATCCATTCAATCGCTTCAGCTTATCCTAGAGAAAATTATCGACGGGTTTGAGCGCATGTTCATCATCATCGATACCATCGACGAATGCACCAATAGGGAGAAGACCCTGGCATGGATAGAACAGCTTACCCAACGAAAAAGAGGCAACATTCAAGCTCTGTTCTCAAGTCGGCCAGAGCAAGATATCATAGAAAAATTCCGATGCATGGCATATATCGCTCGGGTAACCCTGAATAGCAAGCTCGCAGATGAAGACATCGAGACCTACATTGACGCAATGCTGTCTAACATGATCAGGTGGGATGCGCAAACGATAGCTCTTGTCAAGGGTGCGTTGATCACAGACTCAGACGGAATGTACGTTTCGCTTCTGCCAAAGTGTGGTCTCTACTGTACTGATGTTTTACCAGGTTCCGATGGGTCGCTTTTCAGATATCGGAGCTCTCCAAGTGCCGCACTTGGAGGGCCGTCGACGACCAGCTGCAAAACTTGCCCAAGGATCTGGAGGGCATGTACGAAAGAGCTCTTTTGAATAGCCCTCACCAGCGGGACCTGAAGCGATGTCTTATGTGGCTAGCGTTCTCCTCGCGCCCTCTTGAGTCAGAAGAGGTTGCTGATGTCGTGACCGTGGATCTTCCGTCAAATGGTTTGCCATCATATGATCCAAATCTTCGATACTTCAGCACTGAAGATATGCTTATTACGTGCTCCGGTTTTGTGACTGAGACTGAATGTATGTTACAACAATCTTGTATCAACTCAGCAGTTGCTAAACCATTATTCAGTGGACCCAAAAGCCTACCCTTGGAAACCTATAAGAGTTATCAAGCTCGCTCACATGTCTGTCAAGGACTACCTCGTCTCAGATCATATCAAAGCCGGGGCGGCATCGTATTTCAGCCTAAACGCCATGCTTGCACACTCGCTGATCACCAAGACTTGCCTGGCCTATCTTTCCCATCTCCGGAGCTTCCGAGTCCGCTCCCTCAATGACTCTGTGTTGGAATGTTTCCCATTGGGCCCTTATGCCGCGAAATATTGGATGAAACACATGCAATTAGGAGGTGGTGAAGAAGAGCATCTCTCACAAATGAAGGAATGCATCTTTTCGCTCAATGACACTAGGGCCTTAGCCACATGGGTTCGCTTAAAGGATGCAGATCCAGATGTTGATTTTTCGCAGGCCAAATTTGAGAAGATACCTGCATACATTGCTTCACCACTCTATTATGCTTGTATCAGTGGCCTTACAAGTGTGGTACAGACGCTTCTGGTACATGGAGCAGACACGAATGAATGTGGAGGACATTATGGAAATGCACTGCAAGCTGCATCAGGGAAAAAGTACTTGTCTACCGGAAACAATGTAGACACAGTAGATTTCAAAACCTCATCGACAAGTCCCCCAATACGTAACTCTCGTAGTTTACACTTCAAGATCTGTAGAGTCTCGTAGTTTTCATAACGAACTCTGTAGTTCGTTGTAGATTTGCCTAATGGCTGAGAGATTATGGGTAGATTGTGGTAGTTCGTATTGAATCAATTTGAATATATTATAGCATTGAAGTTCCACACAAAATATATTACAGCAGAATAAGAATAAACAGCTACTCTTTCCCTCGCATTCTGTATCGCCCATATCCTTCGAGTTCCTGCAAAGCACGTTCCTTTTCAGCGGCCGACAACGTCACACACGACATGCGGTGCAGGAGCTGCCGCACATGTGGAGAACTCGTTGGGGGTGGGAGTGCCCAAGTGAGGTGGTGGGATGGAGGGGGTCCGAGAGGGGCACCGGGCCAGTCCGGGTAAAAATAGCTGTGAGCGTGGTATCAGCTGGCCCGCGGTGTACACCAAATGGTGAAAATGACAATGAAGAAATTTGTCAGCGGGGGCTGCATAATCCATTCACTGACAACAGTTGGGGGCACGAGCAGGTTGCTGAGGTCCCACGCGAGGATGCGCCTCAGCTGCTACATCATGTCAACCACACCGTCATCCTGAATGGTCGCGGACTGGAGAAGCGCGTACAGCTGCGCACGTGTCACCTTCGAAGCCTGCGTGTGGTTGTTTGTATTAGCATACATATATGGAAGAAGGAAGGCGAATCAAGCTCACCCTGGTGCTGCGCACAGCGGGTGGTGATGTTCAGCACACGCAGGTCACAAGCGAACTGTGGGGTGCGTGCATGTGAATCGCGAAAAGGCTGTACAAGGAAGGGTAGCGGGCAGTGAGGTTAGGGCAGGGGTTGCAACTTGGAAAGGAAGACGGGGCGGACAGAAGCTTACCATAACACGGAAGCCTGATTAGCAGCCCACCCCGGACTGTCTCTTCCCGTCCAACGTCAGTCAGCCCTGCCGCCGTGCACGCGGAGCGTACAGGGTAGAAGAGCGGCTCTCCATGTGCACCGCTGCCCTTTGCTAAAACCCACTCCGTTAATACCAAGCCACCATTCTGAAGTCAAGAGAGAAAGGAAGTGAGAAAACAATGGCTATACATAACATGGAGAAGAGACATGGCACACGGCAGATGGCAGCAGGACGAACGAAAGTGAGAATAAAGCGATGCGTGTCGCTGTCCTCTGCTGCCGAGCGGACTTTGAAACGACTTGTCGTTTTCAGTGAGCCCGCGGACTTGACTACTTTTCATTGATGCGGCTTCCTCTATCGCTACTGAGGCGAATTGAGTGATTCTACCGCTATTAGAGAAAATTATCAGCCCTAGCATTTCTGGACGCGTGTAATTTTACTGATGCGGATTTACGAAAACCTACCAGAATCTACCAAAAAATCAAGAATCCCAGCAAACTACGGCAAACTACGAAAATCTACCGTGACTATAGGAACTTCATAAAAACTACCACCACTCTGAAGCTAACAGGTAAACTACATGATTTCGGGTTTTTCCTGATGTGGGTCCCTGAAGGACCACAATGCCATCATCTGGTTGTTGGATGTTAATGCGCAGGGAGGTTTCTACGGAAACGCGCTGCAGGCTGCATCGGAGGGAGGCCGCGATGCCATCGTCCGGTTGTTGCTCGACAAGGGTGCAGATGTGAATGCGCAGGGAAGTTTCTACGGAAACGCGCTGCAGGCTGCATCATACGAAGGCCACGATGAAATCGTCCGGTCGTTGCTCGAGAATGGTGCAGATGTGAATGCGCAGGGAGGTTTCTACGGAAACGCGCTGCAGGCCGCATCGCATGGAGGCCACGATGTCATCGTCCGGTTGTTGCTCGACAAGGGGGCAGATGTGAATGCGCAAGGAGGGCGCTTTAGCAGCGCGTTGAGAGCAGCAAGATACACAGAATCAGAGACTGTAAAGCTACTACTGTACTATTTCGATCGATTCGTAAGTCACAGGTCACAGGGACCTCTTACGAAAACGAAAATCGGTCGTGGTCACAGGTCACAGCTGATTTTACCGAAATCCACAAACAGGTCACGGAAAGTACAAAAAAAATTCGCCTGCTGCGCAAACACACAAACGAGCAGCAAGCTGCACTGGCGGTACCGTAAGTAACTAAAATCTAAGGCTCATGCTGAAGCTTTGCGAGTTGAAGCCTGCTGATCTTAGCGCAGTAGCGACTCAAAATTTCAACCAAAAGGATACAATTTATGAAGCAAAGTGAGTGACATACCAATAGCAATAATAGCCAGTCATGCGAAGTACGGGGCAAGGATCGAGCAAGGGTAAATCGGCGAAAAGGATCGCGCCAGCGGGCCCGCCATGTGGCTACAAACAACTGCTAATTAATCAGCTTTGCCACATGCGCGGCGAGTTTCAATTCTCATCGCGCTGATGGCTACTTTCGGTGTTCGTCAACATTGGTTCTTATGTTTCTGAGGCATACAAGCCTTGATATGTTACATTAGTCCCACAAAATTGATGTATGGTTGTGTCTGGGTAAGAAAATTTTGCGCCGCCTGCGGCGGTCTGCCGAAATCTTGACGAGGTCACAGCATATCTGTCATCTTACGAATCATACGAACCTATAAAACGAGTCACGGTCACAAGGGCCTTGCGAATCGATCGAAATAGTACAGTACTACTCGAATACGGTGCCGTTGACGAGGACGAGGAGTGGCCAGCACAGAAGTACATGCAGGGAGAGCAGAATGAAAGGCAGGATGACGACGTGGGCGGCACGGAAATCGAAGGTGATGATAGCAGCGGGGGTGGTGGGTCGGAAGACGAGTGGGCGTCGGCACAGGAGGATGTGGAGGATATGTAGCACCGACGGCTGAAGAGATCTTATGGTCGTGCATTGTTTTGTATGGAGTTCATGGTCATGATTTACTTATCTATGTCGCTTAAGGTTTGGTTCATCTCGCACAAAAATGCGTGGGTAGAGTAAAAACTAAGCGAGCTATGCGCGGAACATTGGATCACGAACAGCTGTGATATTTAAAACATACAGTACCCATAATGATACACATTGGTATATCCTACACTTCGGGTCCCCCGCCCCCCTCACGCCTCGCAATACACGATCCCCGTAACCGTCCCCGCATCCTCAATCAGCACATCCTTCCGCCCACTCTCCAAATCCACAGCATACACGGACCCATTCAGATCCGCGACGAACGCGCGGCGCCCGGGGAGGTCCAGCGAGAGCCCGATCGCCTCGTGGAGCTTGTCCGCCACAATCGTAGCTTTGCTCGGCCCCTTCGCCCCTGCCCAGGGTTCGAGGGGGGCGCAAACGTCGGCTCGGTTAAGCGTGTTGCCGAGGGGCGGGTCGCTGCGGTCGGTCCAGTAGAGCGCCTGGGTGGTGGGGTCGAGCTCGAGGTCGATGGGCTCGGGGAGGTGCGCGTAGAGGGTCTGGATGTCCGTGCGTGAGGCGGGGGTTTGGCCGGCGGGGATATCGATGTTGGCGCGGAGGATGCGGCCCTGTCGGCCCTTGGAAGCGCCCTGGTTATAATAAGCAGACAACAAGTGAGTTCGTTATCGCGAAATAATGCAGTTAGCACTGACCTTTTGCGTCCAATAGAGCAGTCCCCGCGTCGTGTCGACAGAGACCCCCACGCAGTGGCGCGTAGCATCCTCCCTATCCTCGTCCGTCTCTCCATTACATACCAAGGTTTCTACACCCGAACCGTCCAGATTACAACGCATCACGCGCATGCCATCCCTATCCGCCCAGTACAGCCTCTCGCTCGTCGTGTCGATCACGAGCTGCTTTGGCGTGAACGTCGCCCCGTCCGGGACGATGACCCCTACGCCCGTGCCGTCCCCCGCCGCGCGCACGAGGTGCCCGTCGTTCGTGGACGTGGAATGCCCCATGCAGGTGACGTAGACCTGGCCCTTCGGCGCGTGTCGACTACGACGCCGTCGGGGAGGGTGGATATGCCGGAGGCGAGGATGCGTATGTCTTTGCCGTCGGGGGTCGCGCTGAGGACGCGCACGGCGCGCCGGGCGGCGCCGAGGTCGAGGATGATGAGGCGGCCGGCGTGTTCGTGCTTGTGGGTAGACATAGCTAGAACTTGGACTGGTGTTTGCGAGTTGCGCTGCGCGACGCCCTGTCCTATATACGGGAATTCAAATCATCACTTGCGTTTGGAATGTGAAGCGCCATGTAAAGTACGCGCTACTCGGTCCTCGGATGACATCAACAGATGACGCTTGTGCTATGATTGGAATCGAGGATGTCGTCTTTGCAAGAATAGACCTCCGGGATATGGTCGAGCCTAGGATCAAGAACGTGCAAGATACAGAGTGAAGCAGAGGGATGATAGCCGGCGGCCACTAAACACCGACGCGTCTTCGGCGCCCGGCATGAATAACCGGCGTCTTCTTTCTCCTTGTCATAACCACAGCGTCAACGCGTCTCGTCGCAGTCCTCGCGATTGTATATAACTTGGCTCGCCAACCAATCTACAACGCCATGCCCTAAGTTCACCGGCTGCCTCTTTATCGTCATCGGTGCCGGCACCCTCGGCCGCTGCATCGCCCTCATGTGGCTCACGCGCGGCGAGACCGTGCACCTCTTCGACACCAACGCCGTTACTCTCGAAGCCGCCCGAGTCTACATCGACGCCGAACTCGATGGCGTCATTGAGCGCCTCGTCCCCGGTGCCACGAACGGCACGCTCATCAATGCATCACGTTCCAGGATCGCGCAAAGGCAATCAAGGACGCGTGGATTGTTGCAGCCAGTGCGTTCCTCCTCTCCTCTCCTTGTGCGATGTTACTTACGGACACGTAACACCTATTCCCCAGGATTCTCTCCGCAAAGATCCAGCTCCTCGGCGAGTTGGACAAGGTCCTACCTGGCGACTGCATCATTAATATTGCGACAGTCCGAGATCCTTACCCAGGAAATGGAATGCCAGAGAGCTGTGGATGTCTCCAACCGGAAAGTCGTGACAATGCAATCCATGCCAATTAATTGATTAATTATTTAATTCTAGCCCAGCCGCACCACATTGTTCACCGAATAAATGGCAGTGAGAGATATGCTCATGGTCGATATAATATATCCAAATTCCAAGGTCAAATACAGATACCGCGCCCTTGTTCTCGCATCTCCAGACTTGGGAACAAGCTTTTATCTGGTGATGTATATTGTTGTTTATAATCATCGGGGACAAATTCGGCCCCTATCATTCTATGAGCGCATGCGAAGCGTCTTGTCCTTCTTCCTCCATCATTGTCCCGCAATGTCTCCAAGTATTCCTCAAGAGATCATCGATATCATCATCGACCATATGGCTTTTGCGAACACCGATTGTGAAATGCGAGACGCCCGAGCGCGTATGTATCTGGCTGCATCTCAAACGCGAGCATGTGGGCTTAACATGTGCGTCGTATTTCTACATCTCTCCCAAGGCTATCTTCCTCATATGACACACAATCCTTCCAAGCTTGATTTTCCTTCCCCTGCTCCGTTGTATTTCCTTCCTCGGAGGACCCCCAATGCCTCTAAGTATCCCTCAAGAGAACATCGACAAAGCGATCATAGACGAAGTGGATTTTATGAACGCTGATTGGGATGTGCGAGATCCTCAAGCGCGTAGGAATCTGCATGCATCTGGGCGCCTGAGGCGAGCATGCGGGCTTGACATGTGCGTCGTATTTCCCTCAAGGACATCTCCGTCGTCTGACACACCAATACCAGTTACAACACCCAGTACCTGTCCTCCTGCGCATTGGTTGCCAGATCCTGGGTTTGGTCCAGCCGAAGCCATCAATTTCGAACGCTGCGCTTCGTCTACCCGAGACGACGTCAACAGCTGAACGGATTGCTTGGCCTTATCCGTAGCCCTATCTGCACCATAAACGATCATGTTTTTGAAATCGACATATAATTGTCCACCTTGCTGGCATCCGACATGATGGCGCTGGCTTCGCTGTCGAACCTGCAGTCCATCTGGCTACAAGGGTCGCCGTCGCTATACCCTCCGGAAGCAGCAGCTTTGCAAGATAGACTCCCTACGCTTCTGGAAAGCTTCGCACATCTCACGATACTCGCAATTTCCTTTGTTCGGTTCAGATCCCTGTCACAGTTTGTCGCGGTTATTGCCGCCTGCAAAAATTTGGAGACTTTATCCATCAAAAATGTTGGTCTCCTGCTAGACTCGCCAGCTCATTCGTTTCTTCCCCGCCATTTTCCTCCTCCTGCATTGCGGTCTCTGCGGATCGCACAGCATAGAGTGGGAGGGTGCAACGCTGTATACGACTGGTTATCATCGGCAGCGAGGCCACTTCAAATCGACTCCATCGTGATTTAAAACTACGGGAGGGAATATAGTGTATCTCTACTCAAGTCTCAGCCTCCTCCGGAACGCGGGGCCTTCTCTGGAGCACCTCGCGATCAATGCCAATCGCAACTCAAGGGATTTCGGTCAGTGGTGCATGCCTACTTGCTGAAGCACCGGAAAACCATGAGCTGACCGTCCAGGCACTACTTGAGCACGGCGGTGTGGACGAGGACCCGGAAGGGCAAGCAAAGAGGCAAAGGGACACAGTGGACGTCGCGGAAATAGAAGGAGATGATAGGAGCGGCCCGGGGTTGGGAGCGGGAGTAATTGTTCACAAGACGAGTGGGCGTAGGCACAGGAAAGCACAGGCTAGCACCAACAACTCACATTATCTGACATATGCCTGGAGCCCATGATCGTGGTTTATCTTTATCCAGCGATCTCCCGTCCCTGCTCCTCGCCTCTCTCCATCCAGCCTCACACCAGGCCGAGCAGAACCTCACCGCACCCTCCGCCCAGCCCGGCTTCATCAGTGCCCTGCTCCAGCTCGTCCTCGGCCAGGGAACACAAGACCGCAGCGTCCGACTCTTAGTCGGCGTGTACCTCAAGCATGTCACAAATTACAATGGGAAGAGGTGCGTCTGCTGCTAGTTGTCGATTGATATATGGCAGCTGACGTGGTAGTGTGTGGTGGTTGCAGGACATCAACCCAATTCCTGACTCGGACAAGGTCGAGCTGAGGAAGGCGCTGATGCCCGCAATGCTGCTTAGGGCTAGGTTAGCCTCGTGCCATCTTCGTCTCTCCCCACGCCGGCTCTCGTGGCGCAGATGACATTTCTGCTGTAAATATACTACGATTTTACGTGCCATGACCTGCCGCCCGCGATCGAGAACGCGCACGCGGAGTCCTGGGGGGCCAGAGCAGGGGTGGTTCCTGCGGGTTCTCACTTAGAATGCGGGCGCGCTGGCGAAGGAAGAGGAAGAGGGAAAGGCGGGGGTAGTGAGCGTGTGCGAGCCTTGGATCGAAATTGATCAAGGACTTGCCGCCTAGGTAAATCTGCGCCATCACGATGGCCCGATCTTGTACGTCTTCTGGATGCTCGCGGAGATTCAAGACAGACCGGCGCATGATATACGCCAATTCGTGCAGTGGCATAGCGTCCACCTCGTCGGGCGAAAGAGATGGAAGGAGAAACATCCCCCCGAATGCATTGCGAATTTGCTTATGCAGACCATCGTTGAAGCCTGGGAAGTTGTTTCGGAAGTTGATGGCCTGGCCGAGGTTGAGTTTCGCATTCTTATCCGTACGTGCAGGGAAGCTAAGCTGATGAGTATGTATTTGCGTGAGGTTAAGAAAAACAGGCAAATCATGCAATGCTCCTACCTTAGTCCACCACGCCCACAGGCAATCTCCTTCCGAAAGGAAGCTTTCCTCCACACCTCGAGCCTTCAGCGCTTCCATTGCATCTGCCCTGAGGGCGGAAAGGAAGCTGCGCGGCATGAAGATGTCCCTCACTTCTACTCCCTCCAAAGACTCGCCAACAATACGGGCAACGTCCGCATCCTCAATTAACCAGGACCAACCTTCGAGGAGGAGAGTGATGCCGCCTGCGTCAGTGAAGAGATGTGGAACGGTTATGGAAAGGTATGTGACATTTGCTTTGGACGCGGTCGTCATCTTGATGTGGAAGAGAGGCCGGTTGGAGTTATAATATGCGTCCATAGTGGCCGGTCGATCGTGAGGCAGATACAGGGGTACCTCCTTCGAATAGGTAGCCTGAATAGAGGGAGTATCCGTTTTGCGACGCTCGGTCCATGTATCTGGGCCCTCTATATGTTCATGCTGGAAGATGCAGGTGGGTATTTCATCGCTGAAGGACTCTGGGACAAAATAGACTCCTCGTACACCCTGCGAAATTATAAGTTAGGTGAACGCCCTTGTGGTATGGAAACAGCCTTACTCTTTCCACATTCTTGCGGCGAAGTCGAGCGCCAATAATAGGCCAATGCTCCATCACCAGTTTATCGAAAGATTGCTGCATCTTGGTGGCATCGAGTTCACCGGCAATGACAAAACCTGGGGCACATCCAGTGAGTAGTAGTAACTCGGATAGCGAAGTCGTACTTTATACTCACAGTAGGTTGATATGCAGTTTGGAAGATTCACTGCATCGCTCGTTAGCTTTCTTAATATTTGCTTATCAGAAGAAAACGCACTGTCGAAATGGGAGACAGGAACCACATGAGCCGCAAAGGTAGGAGCTTGCATTCTCACTTGGCGATTTTCAAAGGAATAAACAAACCGCGAGTCGAATGGAAAGTAACTGCGACTTTCAGTCTCATATATTATATCGATATCTCGGCCACCCAGAGCGGATGTGTGTCAGCGGTGGTAGAAGCCAAGCCTGAAGATATATGATATGAAGGCATGCGCAGTAATTAAGCACAGCTATCTCAGGAACGATAGGGACATTTTGAAAATCATGTCCTGATCGTTTCGTTTGTCCATCGCCGGAACAAACAAGTGGCGCCCCATGGCTAGCGTATTGCCGGCACATCACTCATTATCAGGTAAATGTGTAAAACCTTACAGCTATCTGATTCTCAGGGACGATAGGGACATTTTGCGTATCGAGTCCTGTGATCGGTTTGTTAAATGTTTGTCCATCGCCGGAACAAACAAGTGGCGCTGCCAAGTGGAGTCGTTCCCTCACGCCCGCGTACGCACCTCGGGTAAGGTCTACCTCACGCACGTTCGCGCCAGTCCCACCCCTGACCATATATGCCCATCTGGACAGCTGCGCAGCGCTCCTCGGCGCCCTCGATGCATCTGCTCGGGCTCATCTTTCATTTCGCGGCTGGCTCTCCCTTTCTTTAAAGACTACTTACTACCATATAATGTACATACCTGAATTTGAATATAATACTGTACTCCATCGACCGTAGGTTCACGGGGTGTGTCGCGTGATGGCGTGAACTTACCTTGGTGCAAGTTCATTTGAGGGTAATGTGCGTGACGCGCGCCGGAGATGTTCAATGTTAAAACCTGTCCTAAGCTCATAGCCCCCAGGGAAAAATCGATGTCGGTTTTAATCACCTCCATCAGCTGTAGTTATACCTGCGCTATTCGCTGCTGACTTGCCAGCCGGGTGAGGCACTGGCAGCCAGTAAGACCGGCATTGATATTTTCCTGTGACCCTGCTGTGGCGCCCGTTCATCCACTGTGTGGCGAGAAATGTGTACCGCTAAAATCATTGATCTCAGTCCAAGAGGTATGGCAATAACTGGGAAGAGTACTGATGTACAGTTGGCCATCTTAACGGGTTCACATTATTTTGGCACGTTCCGTGACACATATATACTGACTAGTTCATTCCTCTGCGTGGTGCGTGATGAGACACCTTAATAGTTCAATTCACGGTCGTCCGTGATCTGTGACTGAACCTACGGTCGATGGCGTACAGTACCTTTGCCCATTCTGAACATTCGCGTCGGGTTGATATCTGCTCGGAGCAGTTTTTGTCGCTGCAGATGGGGCAGATGCCTCTATAGATGCCTCTATGTGCGGATGGACGCCGCGTACATAGATGCATCTATAGAGACATTTATCTGGGAGGGCTGACCGGATCTGGATTTTGGTGGGAGACATCTATAGATGTTACAGCCCCATGGCCCTATTTGTTGTAACATAGAAATAGGGCCTCGAGGCTGTGGGAACATCTATAAACTGCTGTCAAGGGTGGCGGAAAGGCAAAGACAGGCCCCCGGCTTATCCTCACATATGTAGGATCCTTATTGCCTCCTTTGCACACGGATTGCCCTCCAAAAGAAGGCGTATGTCCGATCCATATGCGTACGCCGGTCGCCAAATTTTGGTCGATGTCCGATCTTGATGCCGTACACAAGACCACCTCGTGTTTATATGTCCGATCCATTCACGCACGGATCCACGGCCAGCGGTCGGCCAGTTGTGGCGCTCCGCATGAAGACCACCACAGCGGACACCAGCCCTATACTCTCGCCACCCTCGATGCATTCTCTTTGAAGATTTTGACCTATCTTCAGCTGCATTTGGACCACCTTGCCGCATCTGTCAAGCAGTTTCAGCAAGTCGGAAAGGGAGGCTTCGGGGGGGGGCTTTCATGTCCGATATGATTCGCGTACGAAAGTGCCGTCGAAACCTATGACCGATCTGATTTGCACACGGTTTCACTCAATAGGCAGCGTACAGAAAGCCCTCAAATTGACCTGTTTCGGATCGGACATGCTGCAGACTAAGCCGGGGGCCTGCAAAGACTCCCTGCGGACTGACCCGGACTGACTGGGGGGTCAAGACAACATCTCCGATATATAACTGATGTACCTTTTACAACATGGAACACAACATCACTCGGAGCTTTTAACAGTACTTCTAGAGTGATATAGCCTATTGGCAGTCGAATCACTTTTCATCTTTCTTTTCACCCAAAGTTGTTACTATGACCAGCGACCCCCCTCAAGAGATTCTTATAGTCGGACTTGGAGCAGTGGGCACAATCTGTGAGGTGCATCACCATTGATCCTTTTAAACCAACTAATCCTTTCGTGTTTGTTTGGAAAGATGGGTACATACTGAAAAACGGCGGTCGTGTCCGCGTCACTATCGTTGCACGCAGGTGAGCTCGCATACTATCCACATTCTTACTTTCATTCAACTGACCACAAACGAATCTGCAGCAACCATGCCATCGTCCAAGGTGAGATAGCACACTATCTATTATACCACTATCATTCAACTGACCCCAAACGAATCTTAAGCAAACGGTATACACATCAAGAGTGTGAAGTACGGAGACATACCAGGTTGGAAGCCCCACAGATGTATGTGCTCGTCATACCTGTGTTGACACAAGCACTGATACCTTGCGCAAGTATGCAGCTCCATAGCGGAAGCTGCTGACCGCGCCTATGCCTACGTTATCGTCACGACGAAAGCAATCCCAGATGTCATACGCACTCCGCAGCTGCTCGGAGTGGCTCGTGTTGTATAAGGAGGTAATATCGGAACTATCGGCCTTCGCATACGAGGTTTTACTCTCAAGACCATGAGAGCGAGTGTATGTCGAGTATGCACAGGGGTAGGAAACCGCCCCGGGCTTTGTTACTGCCGTCTCCCATGGGGCACTCCCACGTCTTTCTGCTTTTACAGTCTAAGGTCTCTAAGAAGCACTTGGCGTGTGCGACCTACCGCCCGGTACAGGCGCGCAGCGGCGGCGGGCGCAACTGTTCCAGCCGCTTCGGGAACTCCTCCTAGAGCAGAAGTCCCGACAAGAGCTAGTGTCTCACCAGGAGAGCCATTTGGGGGTTCCTATAGGTCGGGATAACTATTGTATACAGTTCTTGACTGCTACAGTCTGCAGCTACTCTTATGCATGGCTTAGTGATACGAGGTGGTCTAAGGGAACTTTGACCAAGCGTAACTACATGTCGCGGCTGGGGTCCTAGAACCCGCGAAACGGCTCCCGGAAGTCACGTCGCTTGTTCAGGTAGAGATGCAAGTCGGGTAAAACGTCCTTATGCATATGCCCGACGAGCATAAAGAACTATATAAGGCCCCACTCCTATCGTC
>KV417510.1:74614-100221 GCA_001630335.1 Athelia psychrophila | reverse complement strand
ATCGGGATAATGGTATTGTCAGGGACGAACAGTTCTCCGACTCGGCTGCCGTCAAACCGTTCTACGACGGCTATCTCTCGGAACTCAAAGAGCGGAGCGCCATCGAGCCCGTTGTCACCGAGAAAGTCCGCCGCAAACAATTCACGAGAGCCCTGTGAGTTTCGCGCTGTTTATAATATATTAGTTATGCTTACCTATCGTTAGTCGCAGCGCAGGTGCGAGTGTACATAAGGTTACGGGAATGTCGCAGGAGGCAAAGCTGCGTGCCCGAATGAACCTGGTGGGCCGTGAAATGGACATGGGCTCGGAGGATGAAGACGATCGCGGAATGCAGTCCGAGGAGCTTTAATTGTATAGTTGTATATATACTTGCTGGTGAAGGCCAAAAATTGGCGGGATACTCGTCCCCAAAGAGGGGCTTACCACTAAAAAGTTCTGCCGCCAACCTGTCATCAGCTGCCATCACCCTCAACGCTGCACAACTATAGAATAGGACAAACTACCGCCATGCTTGCTCAATCTACGCTTCTCTCATACCGCCTGATGATTCCTGACAAACTCTCATTTACTATACACCGCAAGGACTGAGTTCGCGTTCAAAGTATCTCTATCAAGAGCGGCCATATTACCCTCAGCAATGCATGCCAATCCAGTCACAGCGCCGTCATGATAACAGGTGTTACCTTCTCTATCAAAGAGCCGCGCTGTGAAATGAAACGCGCGCAAATATATGATGCCCCTCAGAAAAAGCTTTCGGGGCCTCCTAGGCCCAGCAACCACAATCCATGGGTCAATATCCATATCGGGCTCATTCCACACAAACATCAACAGCGACACAGGCACCCCAAAAGTACGTTTCTCAAAGACTGCCTCGCCACATTCACATGAGTCATCGAGGTCGTGCAGCATGTCATGATTGAGCCACGCAGATGTCGATTCATGCCTTACTTGGTTGGGTCTTGCACAGTTTATTATGTAAGTGGGCATAGATTCCCTTGAAGATTGTATATTACAAGCCGTGCATTGTCGCGATCTAACCTGAGTATCTGATCTGGCAGTTGCGACCGTATAGGCAAGTTGCACCATATCGCCGCCTAATTGTCCGTAAGGAAACGATTCTGCATCCTGTGAATTCAGCATTAACCTCACTCTGTCTCGAGCAATGTTCATATCTATCTCGCCACTGCTGAATTTACGGAATTGGACACTCAACTCTCTCAAGGTGGGGTTCCAGCTATGAAAAGTACTTGTCCACTGCCGCGGGTTGCTAACCCATATATTATATAGGACAGTAAACATTGCATCGTAACAGCAGCTCCAGTTTGAATCGTCCCATTCCATACCTGGAGGGCCACTTGGGTTGCCAACAACTTGTGATGAAGTATTAGTTCTGCGTCTCTTAACCTGTACGGTGATCTCACCATCTGCCTTCCGCTTTAGCTCCCCAGACGCACCCACACCTGATGTCCCTAATGCGCGGACAAAATTTCCAACGGGTTCTGCTCGCTTCTTCTGTTCCTTTTGTGCATAACCTGATGGGCCGCGTTTGCTTTTGGGATTGTCAAATATCTGCCAGGGCAACGCGCTGTCTGTACTAAGGCACAGAGGATCAGCTTTTGACCACGCGATAGCAGCGTGAATGTTGGCAGGAACATGATCATTCCCTTTAAATTGGCGATATCTATGTATCAGGGTATTTCTCAGATTCCCTTGAACACTTTGCGGTAGCTGACCTTCATACTTGAGGTGTGTTATCTCATCTAGAAGTTCTAGCTCCCTGAATTCTTGCCTAATGAAACCTGAAGCACCACCTTGAACTTTGCTACTCTGGAAACCCTGCACAATGACTGTTCCATCTGAAGAAGCGCTTCGAGAGAGAGCCGTGTAGTAAGATTGGTGGGTTCGGCAGTTCTGTAAGTCCACAACATTATACACTCGTGTTCTACCTTGTGAGTTGTAGTCTGTCATTGCAAAGTTCAATACGACAGGCACCTGATGCCTGGCAATGCTAATACTCTGCCCATTCATCAGTTTCACGAGAACTTTATCCAACCTCTGTGTCAATGGCACAATGTTTACTGGTAGGCCTTCTATCTGAACATCTGTGGCTGGATTCTTCAGTTTAACAAACAGTGTGTCGAGGATAGGCATGCCATGCGGTCCCAAAGACGAGTGCCAGTATGCAACATTGGCTTCTGCCCCTTTTGTGATACAACACTCAGTTGCGTCGTTGTGGCGCAACATTACTGGCATTCCGACGCACAAATCAATTCTCCCTGGGATGTGGTCTGTACATGATGCCAGAAGGTCCCATATCTCTTGTTGCTGCTCTAGCGGAATATCGCTGCTCGTCCTCGCTTTGTCTGTAAGACCTTTTTTCTTGCACCTCACCTCCTTCAATGTTATGTCAGAGTCGTCTGACCTGAAAGCATCTTTTGAATAGAAAGAATGCAACTCCTGTCCTGTCTCCCGCGCAAACTGTGCGCTTCCATATAGATTTATCTGGTCCTTGTGAAGGTTCAGTCCTGTTATAATAGAGACATTCCGAAATTTCTTGGCAGCAATTTTTGGCCTTGTGGGGCCGCACCCTGCTATTCGGGTCCGTAGATATGCCACGTCATTGTCAGTGCATGATTTATACCTCATGTTTGCCAGAGCGGTTCGCAATCTCTCGTCTTCGGGGCTCTGCGTCTTCTACCGCATGTTTTCTCTCAGGATCACTACAATAGTCGTCTGGTGCCATAGCGCTTTCCCTATTGCCTCCTGTTGCTCCCTGTAGGTCATTCCAGCGCCCAATCTTGATTTAACGCCAGATGCAAACAAAGGGCTCCCCCCGACTGGAGGAAGTTGCGCAAAATCACCGGAAAAAATCATGTTCAGTCCTCCAAATGCTTCATCGCTCACACCAAGGGCATTTGATGCGGCAGCACTTATTCGGTACATGTCTTTGCAGCTGAGCATGGACACCTCGTCAATAAAAATGTATTCCACACCTTCGAGAGCGGCACACACTTTGACTCTCTCTTTCAGTGTGCCAGCTCTGTCCTCGCCATCGTCATATATCCCCATAACAGAATGATATGTTGACCCGCTCAGCAAAGCGGCTGCAGACCCTGTTGGTGCCAGGACAAGAAACCTATGCTTTTCTCCACGTGCAACGAAGAAGTCCATCAATGCCTTGATTACGCGGGATTTTCCTGTCCCCCCTTGACCCCCCAGGTACATCTGCAGCCGCTCTTCTTTATCTCCGGAAGCATGGTTAGCGACTGTTCTAAATGCTCTTTTTTGCTCACGATTTAACATTGTGTCGTGTTCTATCGTATCTATCAGGCTATCGTTAACAGGATCTGAGGTTTTGAAGTGCTCATCGAGCCATTCTTTGTCAACAATCCTTACGTCACCACCCTCCATCCCTTCTTTATCGCGCACTTCTGTTGATTGACCTTTAGACTTGCCCTTGGACCTTGGATCCCTGAAACCTCGCAATCTTTCTGCCAACACCGCCTGTTTTTTTGCTTGTACTGCGGCCTGCCAGTGGGCAGGTGTTTGCCATGCATCAGGCCTGAACTTGAGATCTTCATGTTCTACCGGTCCATCAGGGCAGGTGTCCAACCAGCCAGAAGTCAGCAATATACGCTTGACGTCCTCCAGTGTTCTGTTTATTTTCAGCCGGTGGATCTCACCTTTGGAAGTCCGATCCTGAAACTTATCAATGAAATCGTTCAAGTCGGCATCGGGCATCTGGTTGTCTTCTACCACATCACCATCATCGTCTCTCGGGAACTCTGTATACCAAGCGCCCTGGGGCATCCCGGCTTCCATGGCTTTTCGTCGCGCGTGGAAGTCGTCGCGCGCATCCAAACATTCATATTTTACATTGAAGAACTTCATTTTATCTTTTGCTTCTGATGTGAACTCGTGCTTATTGAAGGCATCATCCCAACTATGCTCCTCGAGCTTCAAATCAGCACCTGTTCGCCAGGGTCTAAACAGTGCTAGCATGGTTGCACAGTAATGCTCTCGATCACCTGTATCACTCCGTGGCAAATTACCACCTATAAAGTTCGGTACCACCGAGCCATCATCCTTCGTGATTCTCATCCAGTGCGTTTTTCTTTGAGGATGTCCATGCAAAAATAGCTCATCGCTAAAATCCAGAAGCTTATTGCCACTCTTTATTTCGTTATCTGACCAGTCACCATGCTGGTCTTGTGTGCAGTTACCAGCAAAGTCATCTTGTTCGCCTTCAGAATCGCTCTCAGCCTCACAATCAGCATCAACTAGCAACACCCTTTCAACTTTTGACATTTCATCTTTCTCAGCTAACCTAATCCACGAGTATAAGCTCATGTGCTCCCATTTACGGGGCCGGAACTCGTAATCGTCTACGTAGGAGACACCTACATATTGATTGTCAATTTTCCTCACCGTCACTTTTTCCTCTCCATAATCCTCAAGCGTCTCCATTGGATCCCCTTCTTTCACAAAATAATTCATGACCTTCCTGACATAATTGTTCCAATAGCACGCCCTAAATGAATGGCTTGTATAGTGATCTGGGTTATCGAGCAGATACAGTGCTGCTAAAGGTGCCCCAATTTCAGATTTGCTGGTGAGTGAGTTTACAATCTTTGTCATTAGCCCTTTCGCTTTTTCCTGGCGCTTTGTATCCCCACCGATCAGTTCACCATTCTTCTGAATGGTGTTCTTGACTGCGTCAAATATATGATATGTCTTCAACCCACATTTAGTGACATACTCGGTCACATACGCTACAACAGCCTTCAGTGCAGTACCAGACAGGAGGCTCGTGACATCTGTATTGCATCGGAGCATGTAAGTCAAGGTCCGATTAAATGTATTCATATCAGGCTCCCCTTTTTTCATCTTCAGAGCACCCGAATCTTCATCGACCATGGTTTCGGGCACAGTCTCCCGAGGGAATCGAGATTTGCAAACCTGTACACCATTTGGCCAGCAACGTGTGTCACACCTGTGCATATTAGACTTTAGTAGTAAGTCGTCTGTGACTTCTTCGACCTCCCGCCACCACTCACCAATATTCACACATCTACTGCAATTCTTACAATTGTGGCTCTTACATCGCTGTGGTGGAGGGCTCGCTAAGGTCAATGTTGGGTCCAAATATCCTGGCTTTGCCTCTGCCGCAGCCACCTTCAAGCGCACATCATCATGGTCACCTGCACCGAATTCACCTTGATGCGCTGATTCTAAATATTGCACCATTTCCTTCTGGAATGTGCCAGTAGGTTCCATGATTCTATCACGAATTTCTTTCGGAGTTAACGCACCTCTTATCCAAAGCAGCAAGTGCAGATGTAGCGTCAATCTGCCTTGCTGCTCCACAGTGCCGTAGTAAGCTGATGTTTGCCCATATAGCCCAGGTTCTTGCTGACCCACACATAGAACATTTCTGATAAATGATTTAACAATAAAATCGAAGAATTTCGCACCAGCTACAGGATTTTGAGCGATCAATTTACGGCGCGCATCCTTTGGAAGAATTTCTGGTGAGAATTCCTCATTTGTGTCAGCAAAATATAAGCATATAGGACTTTTTTCATCTGCAGGCGCGAACGTAATAAACCACGATGGTGCGCCCATGTACTCAATCAAAGACCATATTTCATTTCTCATGAACCGCTTGTTCGTGAAAGATCCTTGAACATGCTTGCCTACAAGATCAAGGTCCCTCATTGCCCTGAAGCACATGGTCTCTGCCTCGGAAGGGTCGTGTATACGCTGCCCGTTGGCCATCTTTTCAATCATTTCGTCGAGCACGCCAAGATCCAAATTCAACAATCTGTCTGATATATTTGCGAAATTCTTCCTGTTCGCCATCACCCGACTACCCTTACTGCTTTGTTTTATCTGCTCCTGGTTTAACGCAATTAAAGGGAAAAAGCTGTCTGTTTGAAATCGCTTGTCATGGTACTGTAGCAGCCATTTTTTCCTAGTGGCACTGGATATTATTCTCTTATGCTGCGGCTGGTCGAGACCACCTTTTCCATAAGGGAAAAGCCACGGGAACATCTGTGGATATAAACCGGGATTATTGAATGTTGAGAGCGCCAAGTTGTCATGTCCAACTGCCATCACATGCCCACCTCCCGCGAGGTGATGCACTGCAGCAGCCTTCAATTCCTTCCAAGATTTCCCAGAGTCGGGAATCAAGTCACTCTCCACTAATCCGTGAACAACAAATGGACAATCTCCTTCTGCTGTCCCATCTTCCTCACCTTCGTCATTAGCGGCTAAAGCTTCAATATCACGAACATCTGTTTTCTTGTAAAAGTCGTAAACAAAAGGACACCCATGCTCAGGATACGCTGCAAGGTTGGTGTATGATATGTTCAGATCAGCGTAATACTCATTGTTTAATTTCAACCACTCTAAAGCAGCAGCTACTTTCGATCGTCTCACAATCATGGGCGTTTTCTTCAAGTCATCTTCAGACGGCTGTACATGGCCAATATAAATGAATGCGAGGACCTCATCAACATCTTCAATCGATGGCGGCAGTGTGTTGTATACACTCAGTATTGGGTTGGAAAAAGT
This sequence comes from Athelia psychrophila, assembly GCA_001630335.1. Classification (NCBI taxonomy): domain Eukaryota; kingdom Fungi; phylum Basidiomycota; class Agaricomycetes; order Atheliales; family Atheliaceae; genus Athelia; species Athelia psychrophila. The sequence goes on along the minus strand of KV417510.1, from coordinate 93,642 downwards.
CACAGCATTTGCGTGCATTTTCCACATGCCCGATTGCACCTTGACCACGCAGCGATTGTGACGGACTCTGGCAATAAGGACTTTTTCAGCGTAGGTCAAGCCCTGCAATGAAGGCGGCACTGCACCTATCCACAATCCGTTTGCAAGGGCATTAACTGGTAATCTGTCCTTGGCTAAAAAGCCATGGCAATCATCACAAACGTGTTTACAAGTGGCGTCCATGATGGGTCCAGTTAAATCCACAATCGGCTGGGAAGGCATCATCCGCTCTTTCCTTGTGCTTCCCGGTACACCATGCAACAATGATATGTCTATTTTGGTATCTCGCACCTTTTTGCTATTTTTTCTTTTGACGAGCTGACCACACACGGTACACCCAACCTCTTCAAATTCCATTGGCTGCTGGGCGTCGCAGAAGTCTGCGACTATCTTAGCCTTATCGACCATGGTTGGCGGTGTTGGTGGGAAAGAGCTAGGCCCTTTAACACGTCCCACCCTGTTATCCTTTTGTGGTCTGTTGACCTTATTCCTGCGCCCAATAATTCTTTTCTTATGGATCACAGTTGTTTCTGCCTTGACAGCTGTGCGCCGCGCTGGCTTGATTAAACTGACAAGGTCAGCACACTCATTACACTTGTGACCTCGGAATGCTTCCCTCATGGCATCAACATGCAGTTTTCTCGCCATAAACTTGACGCCGTGAAGCCGCGCAGCACTTATGACTTGGCCTGCAGTCAGTTTAAACACCAGTTTGTCAATAGGCATGGCTATAGGTATCAGATTGTCATGAGCCTCACACATTGTACCTGCCAATGCCGTGCTGACATGAGAATGGAAAGAGTATACACAATCCTCATCCTTGTCTAGCCTATCAGCGTACTCTTCCACCATGTAATCAATAAAATCGCTCTCCAGTAAGGTGTAAGCTTGGCCTCCACCAACATGTCTCAGTATCCCAGTCATTTCTCCAAGATTGTCAAACTCGCTGACACCAGACGTGTGAGTGGTGGTCCTGTGTGGAAAGTCGCCATCTGGTTGTACATTAAGCAAATTTACCTCCTGAGCAAGACAGAACAAATTATCCACGACATGCAGAGGCAAATACAGTCAGTCATCAAGGTACACATGCCTCGAATGTCGAATAAGACTTGCGAGGAAGTTAGACTTAGTGGCGAAACATCTGTAGATAGACAACCAGATAATAAGAGGTTTTTTTTTGGTCGATGCACGAAGGATGCACACAGCAGAAGCACCCCCTTCAATAGAAGCCTTCGGGGTGGTATGGATTATACGGCTAATACAGCGGGAAGTGCTGGCAGACACTAAGTAGTGCTTGTGCTCGGCGAGCAAAGGGTATGTCCACATAAACGGAAATTGAAGAGTGTCTGTCGATGTGGTAGACTGAGCATAGATTTTAAATGGCATGATAACACTGGGGAGCAACAAAGAAGGGCGCTCTGAGTTGCAGTTTGAGTAGTTATAGATCAAATTGCAGATGGCAAATGATGGGGAATCGCAGATGGCGACAGGACGTGGTGGTATACCGCAGATGGCGGGAAGTTCAGCAATGCTTTGCGCATTGTGTAAATGAAATATGGGATATGTGGCAAGGCGAGTGCACGAGCAACGGGGCTCATAGTCTATGGGAGATGATAACACATACGATGTCAGCTGAGCCACTGTAGACTCGCAGGGTAGGCAGGCCGCACTGGTAGTTAGATAGCAGACAGTAAGCACACATTTCAATCCCAGAAACAAACCACGTACCTTGAACCATTCAGTTTTGTGATATCTGGGGGCCCATTATGAAGTGCAGCCCAGACCATGAGACCGTGCGGCATGGCAGGGATCTTAGATGGCAGGGAAGATAGGCGACATATTGTATGGGCCACAACAAGAGTCAACCAGAGAAAAGTAAGCATAGCAGTGAGGCTGCGCTCCAATGAGGTATTACGTTTAAATCTTTCAAGACGATAAGGATGGCGGTCTGCAATCACCCGCGAGACGAAACAGTCCCCACGCTTTGCGCCACATTTTTTTTTTTGCTTTGACTTGTTCGCACCAGTTGGTCCAAGATCTGAAAAAGTGCAAAAAAGTTGGCAGAGATGAAATGGACAACGAGACGAGGGCATCATAATGTATCTAGGAAGTTGGCGACCTTTTTTTCCCGTTTAATCATCTTGATCATCGGTGTAGAATTTGAGCAAGTCCAGAACATTTGCATTGTGCCCGAAAATCGTGACGGAGGACTTCGTGTTGCCGTTTGGCGTTGTTTAACGCACTATTACATCCTGCTGCTACCTGGAGAGAAATATATATAGTTTAAGTAGGTAGGAATACATGGTTAATGTGGGTAGGTATGTGGTCCATGTACATATAAGTTGAACCCGCCTTGTACCCTGCTAATCCAACGCTACAGCGGGCCACCCGCCCCTTCCCCACCCGCGGTGAACGCGGAGAGCGCCGCCAGCATCGGCTCCGAGAGGGACGCGTTGTTCACGGCGGCGGAGGAGGACGAGTTGGAAGAGAAGGACGCGCGCACGAGCCGCAGGAGGATCTCGAGGATGTTGGACGGCGTCGCGTGCAGGTGCGTTTTGAAGAAGCGCTGGCGCTCCGCCCACCGCCACCGCAGTCGAGGTAGAAGGTGTTTGACGCTGCGTGCACGACGCGGAAGCCCTTCTGCGCGATGGCCGCGACGTTGTCCGAGGAGATCCACACCACCACGATCGTGTCGTTCGCGAGGGTGACGTTGTGCGCGAGCACCATCTCCTCCCACACCACGGGCGTCTTGCCCTTCGCCTCCAGCGCGGCGTGGGTGGTCACGGTGAAGTTGGAGAGCGCCTGCTCGATGGTCTGGCTGGTCTTGTTCAGCTGCTGCTGGGTAAGCGTGTCCTGGGTGTAGCACGCCTCGTTGAGCTCGTCGCCGCCCGTGGAGAAGTATGAGCTGTGGAACAGCGACGACGCCGCGGCGAGGAGGTTGGTGGTGAAGGACACGGTCGCGGGGAGCGCAAAGCGCAGCTGGCCGGCGGGCGGCTCGTTCGTGAACGACGCCCAGGGGGTGAGGTCGTTGCACGCGACGTGCTCGGGGTGCGCGTTGGCGATGATCGCGGTGTGGCCGGGCATGTCAATCTCGGGCAGGATATCGATGCCGCGCGCGCCGGCATAGGCGACGATCTGCGCGACGTCGGCAGCGGTGTAGACCTCCTGTGCTCGCAATGCTGCCCGTCTGTAGCGCGGTGCGTGAGAAGCGTGTGGTTGGGGAATGCGGGAGGCGAGGAGAATGGACGCCGGCGGCGATGTGACGCGGAGACGGGTTTTCGATACTGTCCCTCATCGCATCCACCGTGCAGCAACACAGGCGGAGGAGTCACAGCCGCGCAGCTACGCTGGCCGTGTGCGAAGCGTAGGGTTGTGCAGGGCGTGGTGCATTCCACTTGCGCTCCAGCGCTGCAGTGCGTCCGTTTGCGAATGGTGGAACCGGTGGAGTGCTCCAGCGCGTGCTCCACGAAAGGTCCTTGGAGACGCTGAGGCTAAGCGCGCTCTCGATGCCGACCGTCCGCAGCGCGCTGCATGAGAAGTGCGCGGTTGGGGGATGCGGGAGGCGCCGACGGCGATGTGACGGAGATGAGCGTTGGAGCTGCGTCGGGGTGTGGCGTTGGTGAGGGCCGCGAAGACCTGCGAAATGCGCCAGCGAAGCAAAACGTGTGCGTGGCCCAGGTGTCGTTTGAGGGCTCGCAGTTGAAACTTTGGCTGCGCGTGCTTCCAGAGAGGGTGGTCAATGAGGGAGACGTGCTTGAATCGGAGGGCGTGAAGGGACTGAATATGACTGTGGACGAGACAGTAAGTAAGGCCACTGATGGAGTCTGTATGTTTGCTTACTGAGAACCGCCAATGCCAGCGTTCGCGGTGACCCTGGCCCATTATCCTCAAGTTTCTGGTTCAAGCCATAAGGCCCCGGCACAAGTGCATGCGGAGGTGGTTCCTATATGGCAGCCCGCTGCAACAGCGGGAAACTTGAGGAAGGGTGGGAGGGTCAATGCGTGTAGGAGGAAGAGAAGTGCGTGGAGAATGCAAGCTCGGCGTCTATTGCCGCTAGGATCCGTCAGGCGAATGCTTCGCCTGACGGATCCTAGCGGCAATACTTAGACGCCGAGCCGTCCAACCATATTACACCGGCACACTCGGGCCAGTTCAGCAAAACATAGTAGAGGAGTGTTCATTTATTATCTCCCGTGTTGAAATGTGAGATCATAAGTACATGGACAGAGTGTACGGAGAAATAGATGGGTAAAATACTCTTGCAAAAACATGTTGACCGACTTGTTCAAGGCGTGCCCATAACGACGGCCCACATCAAATTGAAGTTCAAACCAGGCCTACGCTCCTTGCTGTCGTACTTGGTACAAGTGTACCCCACCCAAACACACGACCCTTGTGGAATCTCGCCCAGAAAGCCAGGGAGCTTCTGGTCCAGCGAAAGAAGATCAGCTTCGAGGTTGAACTTGGAACCTCGAGCGTCAAGTACCGGGACTGCACAGCTCCATCAGTATATGAATGCGGTTGATAGTAATAAACTGACCAAATGCTTTCCCAGTACCTGCATTCTTGGCACTACTGAAAGGGGAAATATCGGCACTCGCATTCTGAGCCTCAGGCATTTTCTTAAAGAGCTTGGAGGGGTTCTTAGCAGGCGATGATGCAGCAGAGCCTGAGGCAGTCAGTCTAAGGAACAGTATACATAGCTCGAGAAACTCACCATATCCCATGGTTTTAGCAGTGCAAAACTGGATCGACCCAGCTCTCATGTTGATGTTCGCATAGGGAATATGGCATGCCATGCAAAGCACCGATTGCATCCGCTCCCACTCGACGATCTGCGGAATTCCTTTGAGACCACGTCGATCCTCTTCGAGAACTAACTGCAGAGAGTATATCTTTGAATCCTCCGTAAGGAACAATAACGTCGCAAACTGGATCACGGTGTCCTTGGAACCAGCTGCGATGAGGACAGAGTTACCTCCAAGCATCGATTTGAGGGCCAAAGTCGATGGAACAGTGCGCGATGGGTTAAGTATGTGACCGAAACCACGAAATTCAAATAGTTTCTTTAACTGCCTGAAAGAAATTGTGTAAGCTCAATGACCACTAGTGACCGAGCGCAACTCACTTCATTCCCACATTAGGGCACTGTTCTTTCCATGCTGAATAGGTAGCCAGCCCCATGTGTGGAACTTTGCTCCACGACCTGAATTCCTTCAGGCTATACATCGGTCAGTCAATAGTGGTGCAGACAAAGGGAAAGCGAATGTGACTGACATAAGATTACATAGACCTGAATAATCAATGCCTTCACCTCCACCGCCGGAATTTTTCAATTGGCACTTGGAGGGACATTGTTCACTGTCAGTATCACAAGGTAAGTGTCCACCTGCGAATATAATATTGACAACACGCACCCCCTTAAACCAACCTCAATATCTTCCAAATAGACGGTGTTCTGATCGATCTTGACAGGTGTCTTGGGTTCATCGTTAATCCCGGAACGGTCCATGGCTTTCATAATCTTCGACTGCTGAGGTAGCTTTGGTTTTTGGGGAGACGAAGTGAACACATCCGGTGTCTCTGCACGGGGCGCCTGAACTCGGCTGGAAGACGAGCCTTTGCGGCCAGAAGACTGACCGACAGACCTGGTGTCAGCCAGTGAAAGGCGCCTAACAGTCGTGAGTATCATTGTCCATTTCTAAATCAAGACGTCCAACTTACTTAGCTTTACTCAGCTGTTCTTTCTCGTCGTTATTCAAACCGTCCTCATCGCTGTCAGAAAAAGGTATGGATGGAAAGGCAATAATAGCTTTGGCTTTGCCAGACGACCTGATCAAATTAATCAGGAAAAGCATCAACCAAATGAAGTAACAGAGCTTACATAGTTCCAGCCTGATTGCGGCGTGAGTAATCACTCAGGTTATCGTCGATGCGGCGCGATGATTTTCCCTTAGGGTCTTTGAGTGTTTTCTTGTGAGTGTCGTCGTCACTGTAAGCCACATTTACAACTGTAAGTGGCAGGTCCCCCAGAGGGAGTGTTTGTTACCTCATGGTGTCTCCTCCATCGACGGCAGTGTCATCAATGAACGCGACATCAGATTCATGAACGCTGCTGTAAAGCAAGTGAGTAACTTTGCATTTATATCAATGGTGATCTGATCTTACTCAACATGGTGCCAATAGGTCTCTGAATCGTACTCATCAGGCTCTTCAACGTTTTCAAGTCTACACCATTGTCATTAAATTGCTGATCAGATAAAGTAGATGCGTGAGAGACATACTTATCAGGCTCCTCAAAGAACTGAGGGTCTGTGATTTCTTCGGCTCCGGACTGGCATACTCTGAGAGCAAGGTTAGCGAATCATAATGTCAGACCAGGAATAGTTGGCTCACAGACCGCCGTCGTCAGATGAGATGTCTAAAGCAACAGCTCGGCTAACGGGACGAGGAAGGGGCCTGGTAGGCTTAGGCCTGACCGCATTCGAAGGGGTCACCTGAGCAGAGTGACGGTCACTGATCTTTGTTGGGCTGGGGGTTGGTGGAGGAGACCTGGAAATCCTGTGGTGTAAGTCAACATCATTATCGTGAAGAAAAGGCTCTATTGACGCACCAGTTAGCTTCATCTTCTTCACTGAAAAATTCACGGGACTTTGTCGTGATGGTCTTGTTAGGTGTAACACTAGCACTTGTCACAAATATATGAGCACAAGGGCTTTGTCAACAAAAGGTCTGACCAACGTTGCACCAGCACGTGCACTTGGGCGTACACGAGTCTTCTTTGGGCTCGGAGTCGATACAATTTGCCTTGAAGAACAGTGGTCATTACAAATGTACGTGCACCAATCGCAGAATACACTTACGAATCACTGACAATCTCAACCTCAGGGCTTGATGACAGCGCGGCTTTTCGCTTAGAAGGAGAACTCCTAGAGGTACATGAGTGGCACCTTCACCAGTAATGACGAGATGACTTACTTGGCAGGTGTCTTTCCTCCTACTTTCTTTTCAACAGCATCGCCCCTGGACATCACACCCACTGTTAGCATCAACCCAGGTGCTCCATATCACACACACCTTTTCATGGCAGCAGCGGCCCTTTCACTGAAGAGGTGGCCAGTAAGTTGGCGAACAAGGTGAGGTAGAAGTTTACTCACGTAGGGCGAGACGTGCGCTGAGGACGATTTGACATATCAACACAGATGGGAGCTCACAGAAAATGCTATAAGTACGCTCCCTTTATACGAGAAACACCATGATCCACACAACCAAACAACAGCGGTTCTGAAAATTTATTAACCCTTGACATCATACTTCAGGGGTTCCAATGTCCGACGGGCAAGGTCGCTCAGTGCCTGAACAATGTTAAATCCAGGATCAACCTCATATTTTCGACCGCATGCCAGGCTCCACATGGTCGCGACGATAACCAGATCCGGTGGATCGCCATAATCAACCAAACCATGCTATCGCCGTCATGGTGCGTAACAAAGATGATGATTTTGAACATATTGGTCAGGCACTAGGAACCGAGCAAGACTTCAAAGGGTAGCAAGAGCGGCCCGAATTGTTTCAGAGCAAACATGGCCCCTAGATCATGCAAAACTCTAAATAGCTATCACAGGCCATGTTACCCGACACCACACACCACCAGATGCAGCGGGGCGAAGGGTGCAGAGAGGTATCATCAAATTCACGATCCGGACCGGAAAGCTGATGGCACGCCGGCTTGGAGGCATCAGCACATCACCCAGTCAAAATATACCAGATCCTGTCACATCGATGTCTGGGGCCTGGAAACATATTCAACCGGGTATTTCTATTGGGCCTGCCATACTGCTTTTTGCGATTTGATATACGACCAACACCAGCAAAAAAAAACAGCGAGCACTTTGGTCAGCGCGTTCAAAACGATGGATAGCTTCTACGACATTCAAGCCGCTAGTGAGTACACACTCTCTTTCTGTTGAGCGTGTCTCATAATATCACTACAGGAGAAGCTCTGAAGAAACTAGTCTTTGAGCGGGCATCGGGAAAAGCATCCTCCGTTCAACTGTCAACATATGCCCAAGTGATGCGCCCATAGCTCCTGTATGACACATAGACTAACATTCATCTCACCAGGCATTACCGGAAGCCATATCTACGATAACCACAAGCGCTCCAATGGGAATGAGGTTGACAACACCAGGAGAAGGACAATCTGGATACGAAGAAGTAGTACTGCGAGTGCAAGGTGCTCTGTGTTCCGTGCAGTTGCCACCAATCAGGGCAGGGTGAGTACACCTGATGGATGTGTGCGAGCTCTTTCACTGAAGCAAATCCCATAGTGTTCAACTTCCCGACAGGGGCGACGCTAGATTTATGAAGCAATCAATCAGACTGACAGGGTTCGACAGCGAGGAGTTCACGAAGGCCGTCGATGGCATTGCCAATATTGCAACATTCATGGGTGAACAGTTGGAGAGCGGCGACATCGAGAGCTGGAAGCCCGAGCGTTTCCGCACTTGGAAAGCGCTGGATCTAGGTAACCGGTATTTTGTTCGCCAGAATAACGAGGGAGATATGGTTCCATTGCCTTTTCCCACTGTTGTTGACCCGGATGGCATATTGGCGACACTTGCGGGCGATCAGTGGGTGTATACTGAAGAGAATGAAGTCAGCTATTTCCGCTTGTATCTCAACAGCAAAGGGAAAGCCAAGTGAGTTCCTTATTCACTATGTACGCAAATTCTAACGCGCATCACAGGTATACTGTCAATAAACCTTCTGATTTCAAGATCGGAGACCTCGTCGAAGCACAATTCTCGGCATTGTCAGTCAGACGACGTGGTCGACAGAATGTCCACAGCTTAAAGTTGATACTGAGGGCGGTGACATTGCTAGACGATGGCCATACTAAAGTGTGTGCATGATTATGACAAGTCATACATTACTGATGTGATCACAGGCCGCTCGTGCTAGTAGGCTGCAGCTTTCAGCGAGAGAACAAATGTCTCCATACAGGGGAGTAAAGCGGACTATCGGATACATTGAAGAAGAGGGCGATGATGATAATGATGTGCCAACTGCAAAAATGACGAAGCTGACGGTGAACGAGGCGGTCAATAATGGGGAGGGACCTCATAACTGTATGCAGGAGGAATGAAGAAAATAATGATGTGCCCTTCTCATATTGTAAAGCGCGCAAGATTTTAAAAATTTGTTGAACCATCATGTCGATCTGCATGAACCCGTCGTGACTTAGCATCGGGCCGGTAGCCTAAGGCCATAGCAATGATGTTCCATGAGTGGTATAATCCATCAAGTTACACAAGGTCACAGTGACCGGCCTACAAAGTTTGGAATTCCCAAGGCAAGGGGACCGGCGATACATGGCACTGCTTAAGGATAATACATCACGGATCCGGACACCGGGTACACATGAGTGGTGGTAAAAAAAATGGGGTTCAGAGGCAGGAAGCTAGCCCGCATGAATGTGTGTTTCAAGTCAGAAATCAGCGACACAATATTTGATGCAGACGGCAGGCCGCTAGATCCGTTGAAGAAGTTACCAGGAACATGACGCAGCTTGCACTTCGATATCAAGATAGCACAGAACTATGCGCACCGTGCGGAGGTCCTCATGTGGAGCCCGGTTGACCGGCAGGAGTCTACTAGCAGCCACGGCAGTGTGATTATTCTCGTCAGGGTCCAGACATAGAGGGCAACACTAGTGTTCGTTTCGCTCCAAATTCCCACCCGTTCTTCCCCTATATTCTCTCCGCTCTTGATCCCAAACACACTTTTGTGGCGCCAATGGCACATTATTTGACCGAGTTCTTTGACATCACCGTCAACCAAAATACCCTGTATGAGCCTATACTCCACGCTAGTCCACCTGCCACTATATTTGCATTCGAGAGGACATGCAAAGCTGCAAGAGCATGTGTACAAGCATACCAGCGCTCTGCATTCAACATCAACAAGCACCTCGCGTACTTTCTCATCAAGCCTACGGCATTCAGAAGCATGCAGTCCACGACTGGCACAACCGTTTCAGGGTCGAATGTGCTCCAGTTCATGGATCGCACACATTACACAGGCACAGACTTGGACATATACGTGAACCCGGGGCACGGTGTTGAGGTGGGCATGCACATGCTCAAAACACAAGGCTACCGTGTTGTAGAACATAATGGTGACGGCACCCCAGATAAGCTCAACCTAGTGGACAGTGTTCGCCATGTTGTGGCCGTGGGCGAGGGTGTGGCCGACCAGGTGGCGAATACAATGTACCGAAGACGCTCCATCCATCTTGTATGCCAGATGGAACGGGTCACCAAGGGAGGGAGAAAGCTACAAGTGCAGATTATTGTCACGTCTGATTGTGTGTTCCATGCGATAATGAATTTTCATTCAAGTATGTGTGTCTACACCCGGAGAAGCTGGTCCTCATGTCTCCTCCGCAGCGTGTGTTATGAACATCATAACCTACGATAGGGCAGTCTCCTTCTATCCTCTGGCAACATTCGAGATACAAACAAACAAACAGTTGTCGCATTATGGCACCAGCGAGAGCAGCATGAACAGTGCAAAGGTCGTGATGCCCAAGTACAACACGCGAGGCTTCGAGCAGGGCTCTCTGCTCAACAACGAGGATGTTCACATACTTTTTCAATATGGGTGTGATCGCAGGGTGGGTGATAGGTGGTGCTGGACAATACATTTTGATATGGAGGACGTAACCCCCAGGCAGTGGATGGAGGAGGAACCGTGGGGATTTGAACCCAAGGACGGTGAGGTGCAAGTCATGTCGCAGTTCCCTGAAGACCCAATGTTACAGAACAAGTGGCGGTTATCAGGATTCCACGTGAACATGGCGCCGAAATACTGCCTATTGAGGCTTCCTATCTTCAGGTACGCATATGCTGTTGTGGACGACATGGAAGCGCTATTGGCCCGGAAATTCAGCGACGACATAAATGCTGTAAGGGGAAAAGGAGGGTGCGGAGAGCGAAGATGGTGAGCATAACGTCGAGGAGAGTACACAGTGCTAACCTTTTCCCTAGGTTCGACGATAATGTTGCCACTATTGTGAAAGGGATTCAAGTGTGGTTAGACGATATGAAGATCGACGAAGGTGAAGACTTAGGGGGTGATGATGATGAGGAAGGACTGTCTGACAACCCTCCACAGCTGTACCCGGGGCGTGCATTCCCTATGAAGGTGACAGCGACGATCAGAAACTATGAGCTTGTGATGATGTTCAAGAGGTATCGGGATGCGTTCCAGTTGGAGGAAATGCGGGGAAAAGAGTGGCGAGTAACGCATGACAGGCTGCATGCCTTGATGTCCTGCAGCAAATAGATTGTACGAATCATGTGTAAATTATGACCCAACTATCAAACTAGGGCTGGAACTGTGAGAAGTCAGATTGCCAGTGCAGTTTTACTATAAACTTTAATTATTAGTGTGCAAAAGCGCTCAAAAAGGCGCAATTAGCACAAAGATACGAGAAGTCAAAAAATAATAGGGTAAACGAGGACAATATAATGACCGTGGGAAGTTAGGGTTAGGGTGCCAACGAGCGCCTAAACTGGGATGGGACTCGGTCTGGCGGAAAAACGTAGGAAAGAACAAACTCATCCACCTATAAATAGGGGACTCGTAAATTCTCAATTTCACATTTGCTTGTCGTTTCTATATTGTGCAGTGATTTCTATGATGGAACGGCATCTGTCTATTGCTCCTACCAGACGCTACGGTACCCTACTACATCCTATGTAGACCTACCCTATGGGCCCCTACGGGAGCCGTTATAGCCAACAGCCCCGCTACTGAGCTCTACTGCGTGCTACAGTAGAGCACAGTAGATCTGGTGCTATGCTACGGTAAAGGCAGTACCTCCTTGACTACCTACTAACCTACTATCGCTACCGGGAGCTATGGAGACTGTGGTAGCTGGCCCGTCGTTTCCTGATGCCAGCAAGACCTGAAGCGATTTCTCATGTGGCTGGCGTTCTCCTCTGACCCTCTTCAGCCGGAGGAGCTCGCAGATGTCGTGACGGTGGATCTTTCATCAAAAGGTCTACCTTTATATGATCCAGACCTTCGATACTTCGGCACTGCAGACATGCTTATTACGTGCTCCGGTTTTGTGACTGAGACTGACGGTACATTTAAACAACCTTGATTCAACGCAGCAGGTGCTAAACCATTGTTCAGTGCCAGCAACCTTCTTTCGGAAAAGCATAAGAGTCATCAAGGTCGCTCACATGTCTGTGAAGGACTACCTCGTCTCTGAGCACATCAAAGCCGGGGCGGCGTCTTATTTCAGCATAAACACCATGCTTTCTCATTCGCTGATCACCAAGACTTGTCTGGCCTATCTTTTCCATCTCCGGAGCTTCCGCTCCCGCAATGACTCTGTGTTGGAATCTTTCCCACTGGGCCCTTATGCCGCGAATTATTGGATCAAGCACATGCGATTAGGAGGTGGTGAAGAAGAGCATCTCTCACAAATGACAGAATGCATATTCTCGCTCGATGACACTAGGGCCTTAGCCACATGGGTTCGCTTAAAGGATGCAGGTGAATTTTCCATGTCCTCCCAAAGGAGATCTGCAGATATTGCTTCGCCACTCTATCATGCTTGTATCAGTAGCCTTACAAGTGTGGTACAGAAGCTTCTGGTACATGGAGCAGACGTGAATGAACGTGTAGGATGTTATGGCTATGCATTGCAAGCTGGGTCCCTGAAGGGCCACAATGCCACCGTCCGGTTGTTGCTCGCGCAGGGTGCAGATGTGAATGTGCAGGGAGGTGAATTCGGAAACGCGCTGCAGGCCGCATCGTCCATAGGCCACGATGCCATCGTCCGGGAGTTGCTCCAGAAGGGTGCAGATGTGAATGCGAGGTAAAAACGGGAATGCGCTGCAGGCTGCATCGCGCGGAGGCCACGATGCCATCATTCGGTTGTTGCTCGAGAAGGGTGCAGATGTGAACGCGCAGGGAGGTCAATTGGGAAGCGCGTTGCAGGCCGCATCGGATGGAGGCTACGATGCCATCGTCCAGCTGTTCCTCGAGAAGAGCGCAGATGTGAACGCGCAGGGAGGTCATTACGGAAACGCGCTGCAGGCCGCATCGTCCAGAGGCCACGACGCCATCGTTTGGGAGTTGCTCGAGAAGGGTGCAGATGTGAATGCACAAGGAGGACTGCTTGGAAATGCGCTGCAGGCCGCATCGCATGGAGGCTGCGATGCCATCGTCCGGTTGTTGCTCGAGAACGGTGCAGATGTGAACGCGCAGGGAGGTCATTACGGAAATGCGCTGCTGGCCGTATCATACAACTTGAAAAGCCACCCCGATGCCATCGTTCGGGTGCTGCTCGAGCATGGGGCAAATGTGAATGCGCAAGGAAGGCTCTGGGGCAGCGCGTTTGGAGCAGCAAGAGCCCATGGATCAGAGACTGTAAAACTACTATTATTCGAGTACGGTGCCGTTGACGAGGACGAGGAGGGGCAAGCAAAGAAGCACAGGCACGGCGAGGAGCATGAAAGGAAAGATGACGACGTGGGCAGCACGGAAATCGAAGGAGATGATAGCAGCGAGGGTGGTGGGTCGGAAGACGAGTGGGCATCGGCACAGGAGGATGCGGAGGATATGTAGCCCCGACGGCTGAAGAGATCTTATGGTCGCGCATTGTCGAGCATGGAGCCTATATTATCTGTGTCGCTTCAGTTTACTGTATCATTACGATCTGAGGTTCGGCCTGATTTCTTGTGACCGAGGTCATTGGTTAGTTCACATGTTCAGATAGACTTGTGACGTGGGACGGACTGGCCTTAAGTTCAAAACAAGGGCAAAAATGGCAGTCCGTCCGGCTTTTTGGTGCTCGGGTAAAGCTCGCGCGATATTTTCGTCACAAAAGAGGTTCACTGCCTAGATTTTCGCGTGATTGTCACACGAAATAGGCTCAGTTCGGAAGGCCTTGGGACAGGTGACGAACCTCAGATCGTAATGATACAGTAGGTTCATCTCACAGAAAAGTTACGTGGATAGAGTAATAACTATCAGCGAGCTACGGGCGAAACATCGAATCACAAACAGCTGTGGTGTTAAACACATACTTGATCCACCCCGCAACTCAAGTATCCAAGCATCAATATATCACGCCCCCCGCCTCCACCTCACGCCTCGCAATACACGATCCCCGTGACCGTCCCCGCATCCTCAATCAGCACATCCTTCCGCCCACTGTCCAAATCCACAGCATACACCGACCCATTGAGATCCGCAACGAACGCGCGGCGCCCGGGGAGGTCCAGCGACAGCCCGATCGCCTCGTGGAACTTGCCCGCCACGACCGTGTCTTTGCTCGGACCCTTCGCTGCTGCGGCATCGTTTGCAGCATTGGTATTGGGCTCGAGGGGGGCGGAGACGTCGGCGCGGTTGAGCGTGTTGCCGAGGGGCGGGTCGCCGCGGTCCGTGCAGTAGAGCGTCTGCGTGGCGGGGTCGAGCTCAAGGTCAATGGGCTCAGGAAGGTGTGCGTAGAGCGTCTGGATGTCCGTGCGCGAGGCGGGGGTTTGGCCGGCGGGGGTGTCGATGTTGGCGCGAAGGATGCGGCCCTGTCGACCCTTGGATGCGCCCTGGTCATAATACGCAGACAGCAAATGAGTTCATTATCGCCGAATGAAATGCAGGTAGCACTGACCTTTTGCGCCCAATAGAGCAGACCGTGCGTCGTGTCGACAGAGACCCCCACGCAGTGGCGCGTAGCATCCTCCCTATCCTCGTCCGTCTCCCCATTGCACACCAACGTTTCGACATCTGATCCATCCAGCTTACATCGCATCACGCGCATACCCTCCCGGTCCGCCCAATACAGCCTCTCAGTAGTCGTGTCAATCACGAGCTGCTACGGCGTGAACGTCACCCCGTCCGGGACGATGACCTCAACGCCCGTCCCATCTCCCGCCGCACGGACAAGGCGCCCGTCGTTCGTGGCGGTGGAGTGCCCCATGCAGGTAACGTAGATCTGGCCCTTGCCGGGGCGCATGTCGACTACGACGCCGTCGGGGAGGGTGGATATGCCGGAGGCGAGGATGCGGATGTCTTTGCCGTCGAGGGTGGCGCTGAGGACATGCCCGGCGCCCTGGGCGGCACCGAGGTCGAGGATGATGAAGCGTCCGGCGTGTTGGGGTTTCGGGGTAGATATGGTGGGGACTTGGAATTGGGATAGTGTTTGTGAGTTGGGCTGCGCGACGCCCTGTCTTATGCAGCGGGGTTCAAGTTCGCATTCATGTGATCGTTATCGCGCAGTTCAGGTGGTCGGCGGCCGCCGCGGGTAGTGCCAGGCAACCTCGAGCAGAAGTCAATTTATCGCTTGCATTTGGAGTGCGGATCGCGTTGTAGAGTACGCGCTCTCCTCGGATGACATCAACGGATGACACTACTTTGTGCTATGATTAGAACCACTCAATCAGGGGCCTGCCGAGGATATCGTCCTGCCAAGAATAGATCTCTGGGACATGGTCGAGCCTACGATCAAGAACGTGCGAGATGCAGAGTGAAGCAGATGAGGGATGAATGACTCGGATGATGGACAGCGGGTACTAAACGCCAACGCGTCTTCGGCGCCCGGCATGAATAACCGGCGTCTTCTTGGCTCACCGACCATGTCCTGAACAACCAATCTACAACATCATGCCCTATACCGAATCTACCTCCTTCACCGGCTGCCCCTTCGTCATCACCGGCGCCGGCACCCTCGGCCGCTGCATCGCCCTCCTCATGTGGCTCACGCGCGGCGAGACCGTGCACCTGTTCGACACCAACGCCGTTACTCTCGAAGCCGCCCAGTCTACATCGACGCCCAACTCGATGGCGTCATCGAGCGCCTCGTCCCCGGCGCCACGAACGGCACGCTCATCACGTTCCAGGATCGCGCAAAGGCAATCAAGGACGCGTGGATCGTCGTTGAAGCTTTGAAGCCAGGTCCTCCGCCAGGGAGCACAAGACCGCAGCGTCCGACTCTTAGTCGGCGTGTACCTCAAGCATGTCACAAATTACAACGGGAAGAGGTGCGTCTGCTGCTAGTTGTCGATTGATATATGGCAGCTGACGTGGTAGTGTGTGGTGGTTGCAGGACATCAACCCGATTCCTGACTCGGACAAGGTCGAGCTGAGGAAGGCGCTGATGCCCGCAATGCTGCTTAGGGCTAGGTTAGCCTCGTGCCATCTTCGTCTCTCCCCACGCCGGCTCTCGTGGCGCAGATGACATTTTTGCTGTAAATATACTACGATTTTACGTGCCATGACCTGCCGCCCGCGATCGAGAACGCGCACGCGGAGTCCTGGGGGACCAGAGCAGGGGTGGTTCCTGCGGGTTCTCACTTAAAATGCGGGCGCGCTGGCGAAGGAAGAGGAAGAGGGAAAGGCGGGGGTAGTGAGCGTGTGCAAGACGCGGGTGCTGGACATCGTAAAGGTGCGCTGGTTTCTTAGGCGTATCTCGTGTTCCATTTCCATCTCCTATCCACTTATGTTTCATCTTCATCCTTTGGATCAGTATACATATCCAACTATACTTCATCGCCTTCGTCGCCTTCTGTCCTTGAATCTTACACACGAACTATCTTACACCTTGCTTTCCTTCCGCCCAACATGTCCTCATGACCCTCCTTCCCCATTCCTTCCTCAATTATACTCCATTAAAAGAAGAGCACGAATACTAACGACCGTCTTTCCTTCCACCAGCTCTAGATATAGCTCTACCCGGACCAATTAATGAAGCTCCCATCCGACGCCGCATTCATGGCGCTCATATACTCTTGAGCGCGTCATTCTTCTCATCCACCCAAACGGGCCATGGTACTATGCATTTCCCCTTAATTTTTCCTCCCAGCATCCGCCATACGACAATGCATGACACTCGCTGACCACCCTCTCCCCTGTAGCTCGTCTCGCAGTCGCTGCGCTTCTTCTCCACGGCCATCCGCTCAGGGTGCTGCAAGCACCTCTTCGGCCCAAAAGAGGCCACCGAGGGGCTCGTGCTGGGCGTCGTCGTGCCAAACGTCGGACTTGCGAGGTGCGCTCGCCCTCATATGATGCTCCAATCTGCCAGCTGACGCCGCCTACTCACAGAGCACGAAATGGAGCAGTTCGAAGACGGCCCGCTCGAGTTCATCCGCCTCGACCTCGCGCTCCCCGGGGCCGGCGCCCCCGCGGCCGTCACCACGCGCCGCCAGGCCACCGTGGACGTGCTGCAGGCGCTCGTCAGGAGCGGGTACGAGGCGGTGGCGACGGAGATCGTTGGCAAGTGGATCGGGGAGGGGCTCGCGGCGTACTAGGGCACGAAGGGCAAGGGCGGGGACGCGTGGAAGGCGGAGGACAGCGCGGTGGCTCTGCTCGCGGTGGTCGCGGCGCGCGGCGGGACGGCGCAGGTGAGCCGTGGCTTCGACTTGCGCTGAACTGGGGGGAGCGCTGAGGTGCTGACTTGGCTTTGACAGCACGGGGTGACGAGCACGAACAGCTTCGTGGACGTCGTCAAGTTCTTCTCGGACCTTTAAGCGTTACGTAAACCCCCCTACAAAGAGGAAGGTAGAGAAAGCGGACTGCTCCACCTACGATACGGTGACGTGCTTAACCGCATATAGTAGGCGGCCAGACAGAACTTAGAGGCGCTCGTAGGTCTTCTGCATGTTCTAGTCCGGTAGCACTACCGCGTCTAAATGGATCCGCCGTTCGGGAACTAGTTAAAGCTAGGTTTCGAGCTGTAGTTGTAAAAGAGCTTGACCCAAACAAAGTCAAGTAACAAGATAGGAATGGTCCTGAACAACACGAATGTACAAGGTGGTATCGAGTCGTACTCAAAGTTGAGCCGGCGGCAGCTGAAGAGAGGGCGCGACCTCCCCAGGTGACACAGCTCCCTACGCCCGGCATAGTATTTGCGCGCAATGATGGCATGCCTGTCATGTCTGGTAAGGTCAGCGTGAAAGCGCGAGACATTCCTGTCGCTGCCTCTGTAGACCTACTTAAGCGTTTACGTGTTTCTGAACACCCTCGTGGGCGCTGACTTTCGTAACTACTGCGTGCTCGCGGTGTACCTTACTACACAACAAGAGGCAGATCGAGTGCTCATTTAAGCAATAAATAAGGAGTGTAAACTAGTCGGTAGCAGTATAAGGCTAAGTTGCACATAAATAAATAAATACGTCACATCTTATATCTAGAGATAAAGCTAACAAGTTGCAAATCCTGGTCTGTTATAACTATCTACATATGTTCATTAGTGGAACTCTTCTTAGGCGACGTCTAATATGGAGTCTCTACATGCCTTCTGGAAGTCTCTATAATCCCTTGTGTCGCTCTTGTGAGTATCTCCACAGCCTTCGGGACTTTCTCCCTGGCCTAAGCTCTCGGTCCGTTTTGCACTACATGTATTACAGGTATGCTATGTTCGTTATACATTTCTTTCTTTCGTTCTTATACATTTTTTATGTCAAGTTCCCTACCACTTTATCCTACGCCGCTACCCCTTCCCTTGTGTTTACAGCAAAGAGGCGCTGGGAAAGCCGCGACGGGCGTCTGAGCTAGAAGCTCTCCTACCGTAGGCCGTCACGCCCCCGCTACAGCACCGACAGACGAACGTACTTAGACGCGAGCGGGCCAGTCGTAGCTTCTATTACTCTCGCCCTTGTTCTCCTGAGTGTCGTCTTCGGCCGGGAAGAACTACTTCTCGCGGGCCAGCTAGCATTACCCGCGTATGCACATCGTGTGCATCACAGGCTCGGGCCTACTGCGAGGTCGTCGCCGTCGTGTCTCTCGTCGACGAGCAAGCACTCGATGTTGGTATGGTAGCAGTCACTCGAACGCGGAAGTGTTACGTCTGTTGCCTCCTCACCAACACTGCGCGTGGACCAAGGCCTTCCACATCTCCATGGCATATCGTAGGTGGACGTCTTAGCCGAGCTGGCAGGGGCGGCGACGGACGTCCAGGAGCTTCTGCA
>KV417510.1:56800-73225 GCA_001630335.1 Athelia psychrophila | reverse complement strand
GTGGTAGAAGTCAAGCCTGGAGATATATGACATGAAGGCATGGCATCGCAGTAATTAAGCACAGCTATCTCAGAAACAATGGGACATTTTGAAAATCGAGTCCTGATCGTTTCGTTTGTCCATCGCCGGAACAAACAAGTGGCGCCCCGTGGCTAGCGTATTGCCGGCACATCACTCATTATCAGGTAAATGCATCAGGAACACTACACATTCACTGACAGGTCTGAACGGTCTGAAAGTGTCTGACAGTCATGACATCGGACCATTCGTCTGACCATCAGGCTGTCAGACACTACTGTATCATTTCGACCGTAGGTTCACAGGTTGTTACATGTTCACAGCCAACACCGGCAGAGATTGTTGTCATACCGGGTAATATGTCGAACTGTCGAACAAGTACGGAGGCGCTGAATGGGAGTAGCACTAAGTAAATTAGACTTGTTGGGGAAGGCCAAAGAACTCGTCCCTGTTACGAGTTCCTTGATATCCGAACCTAAATTTAACTCACCCAGACTATACTATCACCGTGACACCTTTTGACCGTTGACCACCTTTTGATTATTTCATTGTACATGCTCAGTTCTCTACTCAAGCCCTTCGAGGTTTTTTGTGAATTTTCTTCAAGTATATACGGAACTTTCTATCTACTCAGAAATTCTCCAAAGGGCCCGAGAGAGCAACCCGGGACAATATAATAGTAAATTTTGTAATCCACGTGACCTAACACTGTTCTCAACTGATTTTGCATCGGATACATTCGTAGCTCTCCGATGAAGGTCGGTGAGACCTGGAACACATATTAGGGATACATTTTGAGTGTTTAGAGATGATCCGGGTGTGTGTAGAGTGTTTTATGTTGCAATGGAGAGGAAGTGACACCCCGCCACATTTTGGTCAAAAGGTGGTCAACCCCCTCAGTTCAACATCCAGTGGGCCGTTTGCCTCGAAATAAAAACGGAGATGTACGCAAACAGTAAAATAAACGATATTCCGCGAAAGACCGAGGCAATAGGATAGCACGTAGGGCTATATAAAATCAATCAAGCGAAAACGGTCAAAAGGTAGTACGGTGATAGTATTGGTCACTGGTCAGTTTCATCTTTTACCGACACCTACTATTCATGCACACCTTCTGCACCTTTTTCAGAGATTGGCCCATTACTCAGCCATCATAGGCATTGTACTTTAGCTGCTTGGTCTATATCTAGGTGGAGTCACCATCTACACATTACGCATTTTTAGATATCTTACGGTCCTGTGGAAATTGCGTCGGGCATTGGCCGAGACGACGACCGTATTCTTACGGCATGGATTCACCTTCTGCACCTTTTCGTCACACATCAGTCACATCAGCATCGCCTTTCGGCAAGCCCTGCTGTGCTTCAGACTTGTCACTCTGCTCATCACGCCTCGGCCAACTTGCTCAATTTTTCGCTGTGAATAGCCCTTTCCCGGCCTCCCTGAGCTTCCAAACTTTGCATATGTGCTCTTGAGCAAATATGTACATGTCCAACAACTAACCACGTCTCAATGTGATCAGGATCTCTCGGATCTGACTGATCTAGTTGCTTTCCCACTCTAAATTCTTGCTCTCTCGGCCTCTCCCATTGTCCCCACCAAATTGTGGTTGATTCTGAGTTGGCAGTTCATGTACAATTATACTATTCTGTACCTTAATTAAATTCCGTGATTTTACAGGCACTGGAACATGTCGGAATCCGAAAGGTGCATAAGCTGGACCGGGTGCATTAGACGTACATGAATAGTATTTAGGTTTCAAACTTCGATCGGTTGTCAAACTCCGATACACCCGGCCTATTATAGAATGACCACTGAGCCTCCATCGTCAATGTCTTCTGCGAGCACGGTACATTGGCTTCTCCAACCACCCAACCAATAATAGCTCGGATCTCACACTTACGAAACAGATATTCAACACGAATCACGCGGGCGGGAATGCCCAGATCAACAACGTCCATGGCGATCTCAACGTCCACAATGTTTATCAGATGACTCCAGATCAAGGTAATCGCGCAATGACAGATATCTGTCGAGCTTCAGCTGAAGGCGTTTGTATCTTAGCCAACAGAATATATGAATGGCTAGGTGCTCCAGACAGCTCGGGAAATTTTCAGGCAGCGCGAGAGAAACATCACGAGAACACCGGTACTTGGTTTATTAAGGGAGAACAATATGCTGAATGGAAGGATACACCCGATTCGACGCTGTGGGTCTATGGAACTCGTGAGCCGGTCACGCACCCCACCCCGCACGACTACTTACACGATATATATCCTGCACAGCGGGGTGCGGTAAAACAATCATATGGTGAGCTCCGAATATACTCTACATAACCGGGAAGCACAAATGGATCACGCCACCAATCATCTACAGCTCTACCGTAATCGAAATGATTCGCGCAGAATGCGTAGCAGAGCCCAGCTTTGCCAGCGCATATTTCTTCTTCGACAATCGAAACGCACAGACCGACTTGTCTCTGCATGCTAAATTCATTCGCTCGATTATCAAGCAGCTATCTCACCAGTCTGCTGGGTTTCCGGCAGCCTTAGTGGATCTTTATGGAGGCGGACAGCAGCAGCCATCTATTCAATCGCTGCAGCTTGTCCTCGAGAAAATCATCGACGGGTTTGAGCGCACGTTCATCATCATCGATGCGGTCGACGAATGCACGGATAGGGAGAAGACGCTGGCATGGATAGAGCAGCTTACCCAACACAAAAGATGCAACCTTCAACTTCTGTTCTCAAGTCGGCCAGAGCAAGACATCACAGACAAACTCAGCTCCATGGCATATATCGCTCGAGTGACGCTCAATAGCAAGCTCGCAGACAAAGACATCGAAACCTACATCGACGCGATGCTGTCCAAGATGATCAGGTGGAACGCGCAAACAATAGCGCGTGTCAAGGATGCGCTGATCACAGATTCAGACGGAATGTGCGTTTCACTTCTACCAAAGTGAGATTTCCGCTATACTGACAATTTATCAGGTTCAGATGGGTCGCTTTCCAGATGGAGGCGCTCTCCAAGTGTCGCACTCGGAGGGCCGTAGATGACCAGCTTCGAAATTTGCCCAAGGATCTGGAGGGCATGTATGAAAGAGCTCTTTTGAATAGCCCTCACCACCAGGACCTGAAGCGATGTCTCATGTGGCTAGCGTTCTCCTCGTACCCTCTTGAGCCAGAAGAGCTCGCCGATGTGGTGACGGTGGATCTTTCATTAAACTGTCCACCATCATACAACCCAGATCTTCGATACTTCGGCACTGCTGATATGCTGATTACGTGCTCCGGTTTTGTGACTGAGACTGAAGGTACGTTTGAAAAACGGTGTATCAATGCAGCAGTTGCTGAACCATTGTTCAGGGTGAGCGGAAAACTACCACCGCGGAATTATAAAAGTCATCAAGCTCGCTCACATGTCTGTCAAGGACTACCTCGTCTCGGATCGTATCAAAGCCGGGGCGGCGGCCTATTTCAGCCTAAGCGCGATGCTTTCTCACTCGCTGATTGCCAAGACTTGTCTGGCCTATCTTTTCCATCTCCGGAGCTTCCGCTCCCTCAATGACTCTGTGTTGGAATCTTTCCCACTGAGCCCTTATGCCGCGAAATATTGGATCAAACACATGCAATTGGGCGGTGGCGAAGCAGAGCATCTCTCACAAATGACGGAATGCATCTTTTCGCTCGATGACACTGGGGCCTTGGCCACATGGATCCGCTTGAATGATCCAGATCCAAATTATGATTTTCAGCGGGCCAACTATCAGAAGCCATCTGCAGATATCGCTTCGCCACTCTATTATGCTTGTATCAGTGGCCTTACAAGTGTGGTACAGGAGCTTCTGGTACATGGAGCAGACCCGAATGAATGTGGAGGACGCCATGGAAATGCACTGCAAGCTGGGTCCCTGAATGGCCACAATGCCATCATCCGGTTGTTGCTCGAGAAGGGTGCAGATGTCAATGCGCAGGGCGGTCTCTACGGAAACGCGCTGCAGGCCGCATCGCAGTGGGGCCACGATGTCATCGTCCGGTTGTTGCTCGAGAAGGGTGCAGATGTCAATGCGCAGGGAGGTTTCTACGGAAACGCGCTGCAGGCCGCATCGTACCTTGGCCACGATGTCATCGTCCGGCTGCTGCTCGAGCAGGGGGCAAATGTGAATGCGCAAGGAGGGCTTTTTGGCAGCGCGTTGAGCGCAGCAAGATATGAACCCGAGGTCATGAAGCTACTACTCGAGTACGGTGCCGTTGACGAGGAGGATGAGGGGCCAGCAGAGAAGCACATGCAGGACGAGGAAAATGAGAGGAAATATGATGACGTGGGCGGCACGGAAATCGTAGGATATGATAGCAGCGAGGGGGGTGGGTCGGAAGACGAGTGGGCGTTGGCATAGGAGGATGCAGAAGATATGTAGCACCGACGGCTGGACAGATCTTACGGTCGCGCATTGTCGGGCATGGGGCCTATAATTATGATTTGTCTGTGCAGTTTAAGCTTAGGTTCATCTCGCAGGAAAAATACGTGGATCGAGTAACAACTAAGTGAGCTACGTGCGAAACATTGAATCCCAAACAGCTGTAATATTAAATACAAATAGCACCCAAAATGATACACATTGATTTACCCTACACCCCAGGCACGCCCCAAACTAGGCTCGCCTCCGCTTCACGCCTCGCAATACACGATTCCCGTAACGGTCCCCGCATCCTCAATTAGCACCTCCTTCTTCCCGTTGTCCAAATCCACCGCATACACGGACCCATTCAGATCCGCGACGAACGCGCGGCGCCCGGGGAGGTCGAGCGACAGCCCAATCGCCTCGTGGAACTTGCCCGCCACGACCGTATCTTTGCTCGGCCCCTTCGCCGCCGCGCTGGGTTCAAGAGGGGACGAGATGTCGGCGCGGTTGAGCGTGTTGCCGAGGGGCGGGTCGCCGCGGTCCGTCCAGTAGAGCATCTGCGTGGTGGGATCGAGCTCGAGGTCGATGGGCTCTGGGAGGTGCGCGTAGAGCGTCTGGATGTCCGTGCGCGTGGCGGGGGTTTGGCCGGCGGGGATGTCGATGTTGGTGCGGAGGATGCGGCCCTGTCGGCCCTTGGAGGCGCCCTGGTCATAATAGGCAGGTGAGTTCCTCATCACAAAATCAAATACAGCATCATGTGGGTACTGACCTTCTGTGTCCAGTACAGCAGTCCCCGTGCCGTATCGACGGACACCCCCACGCAGTGGCGCGTGGCATCCTTCCTATCCTCGTCCGTCTCCCCATTGCACACCAACGTTTCGACATCTGATCCATCCAGCTTACACCGCATCACGCGCATGCCCTCCCGGTCTGCCCAATACAGCCTCTCAGTCGTCGTGTCAATCACGAGCTGCTTCGGCGTGAACGTCACCCCATCGGGCACGATGACCTCAACGCCCGTCCCGTCCCCCGCCGCGCGCACGAGGTGCCCGTCGTTCGTGGCGGTGGATTTCCCCATGCAGGTGACGTAGATCTGGCCCTTTCCCGGGCGCGTGTCGACTACGACGCCGTCGGGGAGGGTGGATATGCCCGATGCGAGGATTTGGATGTCCTTGCCGTCGGGGGTGGCGCTGAGGACGCGGCCGGCGCCCTGGGCGGCGCCGAGGTCGAGGAAGATAAGGCGGCCGGCGTGTTCGGGTTTGGGGGCGGACATGGGTGGAAGTTCCGATGGTGTTTGTGAGATGGGCTGCGCGACAAGCTGTCTTATACGGCAGGGTTCGACTTTGCATTCATGTGATCGTTATCGCGCGTCGCGGGTGGTCCGCGGACGCCGCGGGTAAGACCAGGCAAGCTTCGAGTAGAATTCAAATCATCGCTTGCGTTTGGAGTGCGGATAGCGTTGTACAGTACGCGCTCCTCGGATGACAACAACAGATGACACTGCGCGCGTGTGTTCGTGCTTGGGGTTAGATATGGCTTGAACTTGTAATATCGTTTATGGTTGATATTATTCAGGTCCTCGTTATCGCGCTGCTCGGGTGGTCCGCGGACGCCGCGGGTGGGCCAGCTAGCCAGGCTTCGAGTGGAGTTCATATCCTCGCTTGCGTTTGGAACAGGGCAAGAATAGGGCCTGCGTTGTCGGTAGTACGCGCTCCTCGGATGACACCAACAGCTGACATTGCACGCCTGTGATTATCGCCAGATCGGAATTGCAAAGTATCTGCCGAAGATGTCCTTCATCGAAGCTTCATCTCCGACCTGCGAGACTGGTTCGAACCTACGATCAAGAACGTGCAAGATGTCGAGTGAGCAGACGAGAAACAGCCGGTTACTACTAAACGCCGACGCGTCCTCGGCGCCGAGGCCCGGCTTCAGTAAACGGCGGCTTCTTCTTTCTCCTCGTCATCACCACCGCGTCAACGCGTCTCGTCGCGGTCCTCGCGATTGTATATAACTTGGTTCACCCCGACCATGTCCTGACCAACCAATCTACAACATCATGCCCTACGCCGAACCCACCTCGCTCGCCGGCCGCCCCTTCGTCATTGTCGGCGCCGGCACCCTCGGCCGCCGCATCGCCCTCATGTGGCTCACGCGCGGCGAGACCGTCCACCTGTTCGACACCAACGCCGTTACTCTCGAAGCCGCCCGAGTATACATCGATGCCGAGCTCGATGGCGTCATCGAGCGCCTCGTCCCCGGCGGCACGAAAGGGACACTCGTCACGTTCCAGGATCGCGCAAAGGCAATCAAGGACGCGTGGATCGTCGTTGAAGCCAGTGCGTTCTCCTACTAGTACTCCCCTCCTCTCATCGTGTGACTTCACTTACCGACGCGTAACCAGTCCCCGAGATCCTTGCCGCGAAGATCCAGCTCCTCGGCGAGCTGGACAAGGTCCTGCCCGACGACTGCATCATGGCCACCAACTCGTCCTCGTACACCTCCAGCGAGATGGCTGCGCAGGTCTCCAACCCCGCGCGTCTCGTGTCCACGCACTACTACATGCCCCCGCGCTCCAAGTGCGTTTTCTCCTCTTCCCTCCGCTCTCGCTCATGTGCTCTGCGTGCTGATTGGCCCTGCGCCTCCCAGCCCCGTCGAAGTAATGCCGAACCCTTCCACCGACCCCGCCGTCGTCGCCCTCCTCCTGCGCGAGCTCCCCAAGCACGGCCTCTCCCCCTACCACGTGCGCACCGAATCCGTCGGGCTCATCTTCAACCGCATCTGGGCCGCCATCAAGCGCGAGGCGCTCCTCGTCGTCGCGGAGGGCGTCGCGGAGCCGAAGGAGGTACGCCCAAGCCCATTATTTTAATTCTGATTTATACTTATGTGTTGTGTCGTGCCGTGTTTCTAGGTCGACGCGCTGATGCACGAGGTGCTCGGCGGGATGGGCGTGTTCCACCAGATCGACGAGGTGGGGCTGGATGTCGCGCTCGATATCGAGCAGCACTATGCGACGGTGCGCGGGGTGCAGGTGCCCCCGCAGAGCGCGGCGCTGCTCAAGACGTATGTGGGCCAGGGGAAGCTGGGAATCAAGAGCGGGGAGGGATTTTATAAGTATTAGTGTGCAGTGTTGCGGGTAGTGTCTGCGAATCAAAACGATGTTTACGGTAGGGCTAGGGATGTGGGTGGCATGAAATGGTGTGCGAATAGGCTGTGGCTGCTCATCGCCTCCACGAGTGGACAGGAATTGCAGAATAAAGCTTGACGTCTCCCCATTCTCCGCTTCCACGATCCAGTGCTGCACACGCGTGTATAAAGAGTGGATATACTAGATCGATTGGACTCAGTCCAAGCTCGTTACCAGGAAATTGAACGCCAGACAGCTGCAGATCCCTTTAGTCAGAGATTCAGTTCGGCACGACACTCCCGTTGCACCCCCGGTAATTAATTGATTCTTCGAGCTGTAAGCCGCGCTAGAGCTCGCCCCCCTCTGGCTGGAACACTTGAATATTTGAACCTGAGGGCCTTGAGGGGCGTGCCCCGCCTTCCTCCAATTATCGTTATATTATACATTGATCTTCGGGAGCCGCACCTTTCACCGAATACAAACATATCACTCAACCTGAAGCTCCAAGTTCCAGCGCACGCCGTTCTCGAAATTCGAATCCTCGGTCGACCGCTTCAACTCGCCACTGGTAGCCAAGCTCAGATACCAATTACCCTGGAGATTTACGCCCAGCGAGAATTATTTACCCGCTGAGTTATCAGAGAGATCCAAAGTCTAGCTGAGGCTTGAGTGGCTCAAGAGTGGCTCAAGGCTGCAAGTCACAGAGCGCCGAAATCGGCGCGAGACCTACTCGCAGCTCGCATCCTCGAAAAGATGAAGATCTCAAGAACATGGAAGAGCAGCGGCGGTTCCGGCAATTTTGTGCGCGTGCGTGTCGCAATATATGAACAGCAGAACCCGGATCCCAAACGAGGAGAGTGCGTTGACGGTTGATTTATCATTCGGGCCTGGTGCGAAAGATAAATTCAGCGCGGGTTGGTATCGGGGACTCAGGGCGCCTGCGGGCGCCGAGACGCAGATGGGAATAATCTGGAATCGGTGCATAGTATGTGCACAGTAGACCTGGGGTTGAAGAACATGGGTATACTGTGGCGGGAGGACCTGATTCCTGATTGTGCCAGGACTCCTGACACTGCAAGCCATTCCCGATGTCTATGATCCGCAGAGAAACGCCTGGCAACACATTGGCTCTTGAATCTGGGTGAGTATCGGAGACAGGGCTCAGAGTCAAGACGATGTTATTGAAATTCCATACTGGTCGATAAAATAGAGGCCGGTGCTCGATTTAATTCGATTATCGCAGAGAAAGCATTTGGCAGCAGATGTTGGAGCTATAAGCCTGCTCGCAAGAGGCCCTCCTGATATCAATAATTAGCTACAGACGGGGACTGGGATCTAATCCTACCATTGGAATCAAACCAGATATTACAACAAAAAGATACAGGAGATACATAGAGCGTGCGCGCTATCACCATCGGCTACTTGGCATAGGCTGATTTGTATTTACGCTTGAAGATCCTCACAGCCGCCCGAGCCTCGTCCTCGGGCACGCCGTTCCGCACCAGTCCCTCAAATAGAATTTCGCTGCGCTGTGAGGCTTTCAGTGTCGACGCTCGGAGCACCCCCGCCGCGTTCGAGACCGTTTTTATGAACCAACTCTTCCTGTCCTCTCTCCATGGGTCACGAAGGCAGGTCGTCTCGATAAGCTTTAACACTTCCGTGACCGACTCCGCACATGCCGCCTCGCTGTGAAGATCTTTCGCGGACACGATGCAAATGTGCGCATCACTGAGTGGACTTTCTTGGTGGAAATTGCTCTCGTTCTGCTCCCACCACACAGCTCTGTCGGAAACCTGATCTAACCCCGTCACGACGAGCAAGAACGGCACTTTGTCATCGCAAAATGCTTTGAACAGGAGGTAGTCCGTTATGACGCTGCCAACGGGCTTGCCTCTTACCATGTATAGGATGAGGCTAAGCCCTGTCGACTCCACCAGACGAGTTGTAAGCTTGCGGATATTCTCCGTGGCCGCTAATACTGTGGCTCGTCCAGTAGACCCTTCATCCAATCCCACAGTATCCCAGAGGGTGATTTTGCGGTCACCGGGCATAGTGATGGTGTACGAACTGCTTTCGGCAGTGCATGCCGCTACATCGTTAGATGTTTTAGCAACCGTTTGACCAGCCAGCATATTGATGAGAGTGCTCTTCCCGACTCCCACTTGTCCGCACACTATGATATTGACGGTTTCGTTCTGCTAGCACGCAATTAGCCGGAATCACGGGAACGAAGTCATGACTGACCGATGCGGTATCTTGTGCTTCGAGGCCTTGTGCTTTTGATGCGATAGACCATTTGGACTGGCTCATATGATCTGGTGCCATTGTGGGGACGGGTTTGGACTGGTCGATAGGATCTGGTGATATCTCAGGGACAGGCCGTTTGGACTGATCGATAGGATGGAGGTCTATCCGATGCAACGGAAGCTCTGGTGGATCATCTGGGATCAAAGCATCACCATCTTGCGAAGGATGAAGGTCCAAGTACAGAGATGTTGGTTCTGGAGCGATTCCAGGAATGGCATGTTCATTACCGTTGACAGGATGAAGCTCGATTAACGGCGATCGAGGCTCTGGAGGCACTTCTGGGATTGAGTTCTCATTGTCTTTCAAAGGATGAAGATCCAGGTGAAGAGACGTGGGTTCCGGAGCGGCCTCGGGAATGTCGTTCTCATAACTGTCGACGGGATGAAGCACGATCCAACGCGATAAAGGAGATGGAGGTGTCTCTGGCATTGACGCACTCTCGTGTGGCAGCAGTGCAGCTGGCGAAGTGGATCCCGATGAAGCTGGCAGATTCTCATGACCTGCGCTATGTTTAAGAATTAAAGAGGTTTGATTGCTTGTGCTCGCACCGATTGCATTCCCGGTATCTGAGTCAGATTGCATTTGAATTTCACTATCTAGAAGCTTGTGCCTGCCGGGGCTGCGCGTAACACCGGGAGCAGGGTGATGCAGTCGTGGATTAGTGAGAGTTTATCTACGATACAAGCTGCTACGTACAATGAGTTCCGGTCCGGTATCCGGTCCGGCCTCGCCCAGGCACGCGTCCCCCCACAACTCGATGACACTTCGTCGTCTTCAGCTCGATCATTGATATTGTATCTTCTCGCAGCTGCTCCCACCACATTTGGGCTCTGAACCTCACCTTGGGTGGCGTACCTTGGCTTCCTTCCATATCAATGCACTCCGTGCCCATGGCATCTTGAATACGTTGTGGCTCAGCCGCACCACATGCACACCGCTCACTGAATAAACGAGCGCGATCATGAGCGGTGTCAAAATTCCAAGCGCCAAGCTCCAAGTTTGCGTGTTCGGAATTCGAATTCTGGCTCGAACGCTCCCCCTTGTCCCCGTACTATTACCACTTGCGTGGACCCCTGGGTATCTATTTCAAGCGTCGATCGGTGAATGATAATCTAAGCTACGGGTGAGACTTTCCGAAGCTCGAGGCGCGCTAGCTTGTATCTTCGAACTTGAGGAGGAAGATTTATTGCATCTGGAGATATATATTGTTCGTACGCGTGGCGCAATATAAGCATCCGGGACAAACTCGGCCCCTATACATCCTTCCTTCCTTCCGTCATCGTTTCGCAATGCCTCCAAGTATTCCTCAAGAGATCATCAATCTCATCATAGACCAAGTGGCCTTTATGAACACTGACTGGGAAACGCGAGACGCTCAAACGCGTGTGGATCCTCCGGCATCTGGAACGCGAGCATGCGGGCTTGGCCTGTGCGTCATATTTCTCTCCCAAGCTCCCCATCTGACGCACAATGTATTCAAGTTTGTCCTGCCTTCCTCCGTTCCTTTGTCCTCCGTTCCTTCGAGGACGAACAATTCCTCAAGAGAATATCGATGCAAGCATGAACGAAGTGGATTTTATGAACACTGATTGGGAAGTGCGAGACCCTCAAGCGCGTAGGAATCTACTTGCATCTGGAAGCCTGAGGCGAGCATGTGGGCTCGGCATGTGCGTCATAATTCCTCTCAAGGGTATCTTCATCATCTAACACATTAACACCAGCCACAACACCCAGTACCTTTCCTCCTGCGCATTGGTTGCTAGATCCTGGGTTTGGTCCAGCAGAAGCCATCAATTTCGAACGCTGCGCTTCGTTTACCCAAGACAACTTCAACAGCTTAGCGGATTGCTTGGCCTTATCCGTAGCCCTCTCTGCGCCATAAACGATCATGTTTTTGAAATCGACATAGAATTATCCGCCTTGCTTACATCCGACATGGTGGTGCTGGCTTCGCTGTCGAAACTGCAGTCCATCTGGCTACAAGGGTCGCCGTCGCTAGACCCTCCGGAGGAAGCGGCTTGGCAAGATGGACTCCCTACGCTTCTGGCAAGCTTCGCACATCTCACGAAACTCGCAATTTCCTTTGTGCTTTTTACATCGCTGTCACAGTTTGCCGCGGTTGTTGCCGCCTGCAAAAATTTGGAGATTTTATCCATCAGGAATGTTGGTCTCCTTCTAGATTCACCAATTTATTCATTTCTTCCTCGCCATTTTCCTCCTCCTGCATTGCGATCTCTGCGGATCGCACAGCGTAGAGTTGGGGGGTGCAATGCTGTATATGACTGGCTATCATCGGCAGCGAAGCCACTTCCAATAGATTCCATCGCCATTCAAAACTATGGGAGAGGATATAGCGTATCTCTACTCAGCCTCCTCCGGAACGCGGGGTCTTCTCTGGAGCACCTCACGATCAACGCTAATCGCATCTCAAGTTGGGACTTAGGCAAGTGGCGCTTGCCTACTTATTTTGTGCGTCGTGGACTAACATAACTATTACAGGTCTACACGAACCGCCAATCCCCGATCTCAATCCCTACCCTCGGCTCCAATCCTTCACCTGTCGCTGGAGTACGCACCTCTACCAAAAAGAGCCAGTGACGCAGGCAGCGGAGATCTGCACGGCTATAGGGCAGATTTCTTCTTCGTGCATGAGGACAATCGAAATCATCATCGATATTTCTAATCCGGGGGATATCGAACAGCTAGCTCTACAAACGATCAACCCGTATCTGCAGCGGTCAAATTTTGCGTCCCTGCAATCTCTCACTTTTTTTACTGCGTTCTCCGAGTTGGAGAGCATGCAGAATTGGGCAAGGGAAAGCTTCCCTGCATGCTTCCAGCGTGGAATTGTTCAGCTACGAAAGCCACCGCCATGGCCGCGCGAATGAGGCAATCATCGCACTTGGTGTGAATGCTTACTTTTACGGACGTCTCATTATCTCACGAATCCCACCTTTCACTCTCCGATCCACTCTGACTGTGTTATCTATATTCCGTGCCCACCCGAAACCACCGCTGCTTGCACTTGTCGCGAACGTGTTGCATGTACCTGAAAAGTTTCGATCGACCGAGCTCGCTTAGCTGTACTCCATGACCTACGGGGATTCTCAGGCCTTGATAGTCTATGTATGAATAACTCTAGGTTATACTTTGAAAGGATTCTACTCTCGCTCGTTTCGGGTGTGGCTTTCAAGTCTGCGCTTGCGCATTCGTGGCTGAAATTAATTCCCCCAGAACTTTTGAATATGAATACAGCGTCCCAAAATCAGCGCTCAGCATTGCCGCTATTGTGATTAAAAGTAAAGGGTAGCTCTATCACTGGCAGGCATCTCTGGGAGTAACCCCAGAATCGCGGATGTGCCGATAGGGATAGGTGAATGTAATGCATGACAGATGCACATGCTTGGATATAAGAGTCGCCTGTGAATGGTAGAGGCATTGGGAATATGTACGCCAAGATTCAAGCGACACATGCAGGGAAGTTGATAGATCATAGGGATATAATATATCCAAGTTCTAAGCTCCAAGTTCCAGCGACCAAGGAGGCATACTCCGGCCCGTCACATTGATTGTTCCCCCACCCCTCCGAAGTACCACCACACTAAATGCAGATTTCAAAGATACCATCGTCTCAAAATGGTGTATACAGAGCTATACAAATATATCAGAGAAGACGCGACTCGTGCACACTATTACGGGTGTGCGTCGATATTGCATTTTTCGAAATCGAGGCCGGTTTGTTAGGCGGGGCTTCGAGGCGCGGCCCGTTATCACTTGAAGTTACTTCTTTCCTCCGATGACGAAAAACCCCTTGTTGAGGGTGGCGAATCGAATTCGGTGGGTAGGATAGGTAGGGCAATAGGGATAGGAGAAGAATTTCGACGATGCCGGTATGCCCTTCACTTGCTGCCTCGTGCAATGCGGCCGGCTTGTCTACCGATGGATTACAATATATTTTACTTTAAACGTATTCTTCTTTCTCTCGTTTCAGGCCATTCGTGGCTGAGATTAATTTCCTGCCAGCGCTCAGCAGTACCGCTATTTAACTGTAGTTAACGTTGAGGGGTGGCATGAATATTCTCAAGAATATTCTCAAGAATGACAGTTGCTAGGAAGCCTGTTAAATATGTTTAGCCATGCATATCGCTCTAGAAAAGGGAGCGCCTACCTTTTCGTAAATTAAAATTCACCATCTTGACCAACTCGCGGCTCGGCTTAGGAGTAAATAACAGCTCTGGTGTGGAAGACACCGACGGCTCATTAACAATCGCCCCGGTGCGGTGAATTCCAGGGACTGTGATCTCACCTTTCTGAATTGCACCTAATGAAACGTCTTCGTCTGCTTCTTCGGCTCCCTCATTATGCCTGGTTTGATGTAACAGTCTCTCTCCACGAGTTTTGGAGACGTCATTATACCGCGTGTTCCCATTGATGATATACTGCTCGATGAGATGGGTGTAGCGACAACTCTCCTGCAGCCTCTGTGTGAATAAATATATTGTTCTTGTAATCTCCCTTCTGAATTGCATACTAGAGTGAGACAGGCCTCCCGACTCTAGCTAGCGTCTTCCGAGGGATGAAGATCTAGCAACATCGACATCGGTTCTGGCGGTATTTCAGGGACAGGCCGTGTGGACTGGTCGATAGGATGGAGGTCGATCCAGTACGATTGAGGCTCTGGAAGACCATCCGGGATCGAATCCTCCCCATTTTCTAAAGGACGAAGATCTAAGTATAGAGATGTTGGTTCCGGGGCGACCTCAGGAATGATGTGTTCTTTACCGCCGACAGGATGAAGCTCGATCCACATTGATCGAGGCTCAGGAGGCGCTTCTGGGATTGAGTCCGCACGGTCTTCGAAGGAATGGAGATCCATGTAAAGCGACGTGGGTTCCGGAGCGGCCTTGGGAATATCGGGCTGATAACTGTCGAGGGGATGAAGCACGATCCAATGCGATAAAGGAGATGGAGGTGCCTCTGGTATTGACACACGCTCGGGTGTTAGTGCGGCGGGCAAAGAGAATCGCGATGCAATCGGCAGGTTCTCATGGTCTGTAAAATATTTAAGAAACGGAGAAATCAGACCCGCTGTCCTCGCACCTATTGTGTCTCTGGCAACCGCATCAGATTGCATTTGAATTGCACTCGACGAAGCTTCTTCGTCTTCAGCTCCATCGTTATATTTTGTTAGTTCCCGCAGCTGCTCCCACCACTTTTGTTCCTTTTGATGGTTCTCAGACGCGTTATGATATCGAGTGTTTCCATCGAGGAGATTTTTCTCGAACAGCCTGATGTAACGACAGCTTTCCTGCAATTTCTGCGCAGATAAAGGTCACAAGATATTCAATTATTGCATAATATACGAACTCACGGATGCGATAGAACTCTGCTCATCGGTGGTCAACTGCAAGTATCCCGGGAGGCTAGGCAATATTACCCGCAGTATGACAGCAGCCTTCGCGTAGTTGACGAACGCGCGTCCAATATCGTTGCTGATAAGATAGACTTCTGCCTCTTGTATTTGTCTGTCTGCATGGTGCACCCAGTACGGAGTATTTCTAGTGCCTGTCTTGACGGCCAGGGTTTTGACACTGCGTATCATTTCGGAGAATGACAGTGTGAGTGTGGCCTGCTCTCCGCTACCAGAATCGCCAGGGTGTTCACGAGGTTGACTCATACGAGATTAGGTGGCGAGAATCTGCTTTTTGTTGTGTTCACGGTTTAAAGCGCGATCGAGCAGGTTCGAGCCGTGTTTGCTAGCCTTTGCTAAGCACCGCGCTTTTACCGCGCCGACGCCAATATTTTCGATCACTATTGCAGCCACCTTCAGGCGTCCTATTTAGGTCATATTGTGACAGGTTCGCAGTACTACCTCGAGTTTTGGTGCCCTTTTTTGACTCTTCTTCCCAACCTTCAGTTTGAAGCTTTCATCTTCGGTATGGATCCTAAGTACTTTGAAGCCATCCGAGTCCTCCAAGTCGCCGTGCAGTCGTCGGAGCCGCTGGGCAGCGCCAAGCCCCCGAACTTCGGTTTTATCGCCGTCGTTACTTATGTACAGAAGCACCGCTTATAATTATACGCAGTTCGGGTCCAAAATTACATAACTGATCATGAACCATAACTTTATATGACAGCAGGTGGACCCGAAGTACGGAGGACGCTGTTGTGACCCCCTGGGCCCCCCTCATCCTACACCCATGGCCTCGTCGAGCGTTCTGCCTCACATACCTGAGGCCAATCGGGTCCCGTTCCAGTTGGGGACCTATGTCTGCGTGGTCGAGGTTACTGTGAGTTGGAACTTGTCATGGGCATTCAAGTCGATCATTCACTGACATATCTACCAGGCTTACTTTTACGACTGGCTATGGTCGATATCGGATGAGTGCAAAATCATGTCAAGAGCTGGATTGACCTTGTCAGTCGGGGTCTATCTTCTGTCGCGGTACGCACCCAGTCTCCCCATCTCGCAACATGCGCTTACACCGTACTCCAGCATCTCTACAGCGGGCCAGCTGTTGATGATCGCGGTCCTTCTCTGTAAGGTGCTCTCCCTGGTACGCTTAGTGAG
>KV417510.1:7905-51053 GCA_001630335.1 Athelia psychrophila | reverse complement strand
GTCCGCGGCCGAGTGCTAGTAGTGTAAGACGGAGGGGCAGCCCACGAAATAGGGTAATACCTACTTGGGCTTGTGCAAGTCGCGCGAGCGCCGCCCGCGCAAGACGTAAATTAGGTCCCAGGTTCCGCGCTTGTCACAACAGGGCTAGGTCGAGCGACTCTACTGGACGGGCGCAAGCCCCAGTGGGAGGGCCGCACCGCATGTTCAGCTGTCGTACTAGAACTCGCACTCGCGCGTCTAGCTCCGCTACCCGCCCCTGTTCTTGCAACTAACCCGGCCTCTTGGTACGCCACGTGAAACTTTGTCGCTTCTACCGCAAACTCCTCACCCCCGCCCTTGCTGCTCGGCCTCCTCCTAAACTGTGGCTGGTCGACTTCCTCCCTCGCCAGTTCCCGTCTCTACACCTTTCTCCATTCCACCTCCACCTACTCTTCCGCCCGCTCCTTTCCTAACCATTACGCGTACGCATCCGCACCTTCCCCTCACCAGATGCTATAAGGTGATTGTATTCTAAAACAACAGACGATGCTATGGTAAATGCTCCGTAAATAAGAACCAAGGTTACGTAGCAAAACCAGAGGTAAACCTAGTGGAGACCGTATAGTTACAAAACACAAGCCCAAGAAGAGCGTGTTGAACAAGTCCGAGAGTCTCCGAGACAATTTACCTAGCCTCTTGTGCAAACCGCTACATAGTCATAATCATGAACCTAGAAGTGGAGTCTGGTAGATCGTTCGAGTTAAATTCAAAGTAAAACCGCCCCGGTTTCGTACCTTTGTCCTTAGCAACGGTTTAGCGGTTTCGCTGAGACCTAAGCGAAAGTTGAAGCTAAGACCATAAGAGTCGGGGGAGGGCGTTATGACATTTAAGTCTATAACGAAAGCGGGGTACTAACTTAGAAACGTCTTATTCAAGCGGGTATCTGCAAAAGCTAAAACCTTAGTTACCTTACCATTAATAATCCTCTCCTCTCAGTATGTACAGTTTAGAACTCATTTAGCCCAGCCTTTTAACGGTAGTCTTAGTTACGTCTTAGCCCCCGCAAGTCTCATTCTGCGGCTAAATCCTGCTAAACCGTTAAGGTTTAGCAACGGTTTAGAAAACGGTTTAGCAAACGGTTTAGCTGCGGTGTAGCGGACTTGTGGGGATTAACGGTTTCTCGGGAATTCTTGGGTAGTCTGAACCAAAGCTCCCAACCTCTTCGCAGAAAGACCTTAGACTTGCGTTTGAGAGAATACAGGCTGTCACTTCACGGTTAGAGTTCTTAGGTCTAACAATAGAATTTACGGTAACGGTGTAGTAGCTATTAGCAGACTATACTTTACATCGACGACCGCTTCTCACGAGACGCGGGACTCTAGACTGAGCGGGACTGTACGCAACTCCCGATCCATATATTTCCACACGTTCGTGCTCAACTTAAGGATAGTGGTACAGACTGAAAAGAAGAAAGTGGGTTCGCAAGTGTCCGCTGGATCAGCACGGTCCGTTACAACTAATGCTCCGTAGATAGCGCGCAACCCGGTCCTTGCGTGTCTCCTTACGATTCCAGCATCGCAAACAGTTCTGGAGACTCCTGCAGCGGGAGCGCGACCGCATGCGGTTTCGGTTGTTCGAGGGTTAGCGGTAGGCGCCACCTCCGGTGTCGAGGAGTCCCCGGTCGAGGAGCCTTCCTCCGGACCAGTAGCTAGACAGCTCCGTAAACTTACCTCACCTACAGCTACGACTCTTTTTCTAACACGCACAGCCACCTCCCCGAAACACCGCGCTGCAGCTGTTCCGCCGCTAGCGCGTACCCGACCGTTGACAACCTCCATGGCACTTGGTATGCCCACACCCTCCCACGCACAGGGAAAGACGGTCTATATTATAAACGAATGCGAGAAATCCGAGTGAGAACCTCCGCCGAAGCCGACCGAAAGTCCGAGAGTACCGGAGCATTAGCTGTTAGAAGAGCTTCATTCGCGTAGGGAGGTTTGGAAAGGGACGTGAGGGTGATTGACGCGGATCCGCGTTGACCAGTGTCGGCTGCCTAGGTAGTTCTGAAACTCGAGAAGGGTCTTGCTTCTAGAAAAGACCCCTTAGTCTCCACCGCCTACGTTGAAACCGCAGCAGTGGGTCAAGCAAATGGTCGACGTAGGGGTCGCCTTCTGGCAGATGCGGCCCAGGGAATAGAAATGGCGGCTACGTGAAGGCCGATAGTACTTGGACTGCTGCCTCACCACCTTATTACACGGCCTACTCTTCCTCCCCGACCGCGTGTATCACCGAGCCCCTGGTGTGCCGCATACACGAGTAAATTGGGAGAATACAATAATGTCGGTTTACGATTATCCCCTGAGTATCGGCCACCAGCAACAGGAAGAGCAAATATTACCATCGCTCGTCCTTCCAGCATGTCGAAAGTTTTTAATATAGCGGGATTCAAGCGGTAAGTTCGAGAAAAGTGACGTGTTTTGTAACGCGACTATCACTATAGAGCGGTCTGGGATAGAGCCTATGCTGGTTTCTCTAAGGGATGCTCCTCGATTTACGGGACTGTCACGCCAAGTGCTATGACGTTAACTGATACATGTACTGCGAGATGTATCCCGCGCAGGCGCCGCCGACGTTGCCGATTATGGTGGCGACGGTCACATCCTGCGAGGAGAGGCCGACGTTGGGTTCGAGGTAGGCGGGGTAGACGTCTTAGGAGCCGTGCTCGAGGAAGGTGAATCCTAGAAAAGGGGGGTTAATGGTGTGAACGCAAGGGACAAATCGCATGCGGAGCTAAGCTTGTAGATGATAAAGCACCGAAGCTCATAGAAGAAGATATGGCTCGCATTCTCGGACTCCAGCCCAGTCTTGAACTCGACTCACCAGTCATCAACAAAACTAGATGAACGGCACCCAATGATTCTTCAACATCCTCCCCGTCTCCCTCATAAACACTTTCGGCTTCTTCACCGGAGCCCCTCACCGTCCTCGGCCTTTAGGAACACTGCCGAGTCCGGCAAGCACGCGAAGATACATGCGGCGAACATGCTGATACTGGACGCGGTCCAGAAGAGCGCACGCCTGCCAAAGTCCTGCTCGGGCACGAGGTAGGGGTAGGTAGACGATGGCGGCGATGGTGGTGACATAATACTCGTGTGCGCGGACTTGCCGAAGGCGGGCTGGAGGTTCGTCACGGAGAAGCCGACGGAGTATAAGTCAATGTCGTCGCATAACCATGCTAACCAGCTGTGCGTGAGCGTTAGCGAGCGAAGAGGGGGAGGAGGTGAGGTGACTCACCCGGCCCAGAACTGAGTCTACTGCATGCATGTGACCTCGTTGAGATAAGTCCTGAGTGGGCGGCCCTGGCCCATCTCGGGACGTGGCTTGAGGCTCGCCATGAATATGGGTACGGCCATTATGCAAAAGTGGGACAAGAGTGTGGTTGAGTTGTACGAGCGGCCCGCTCTGGAATGGTGCAATAAGACGCTGATTCAGAACAGAGCCCTAGGTCTGAGGCCTGATGAACCATTTTAGTGTAGCAAACGCAACTGTGCAAAGAGCTGTGGAGTCTGCAGGTCGACAGTCACATAGCAAGCTTGAGGGTGGGGGGCTAAACGTATCCCGCTCGTAGCTACCGTGGACTTGAATCCAGCGAATGTAGATCCCATCGGATCGGAATTCCGGAAGGCTTGCCGCAGAGTCTTGAGTTTCAGTTGTCCTCATCCTCGTCGCTCGCTCTGCTCGCGAAATCTTCTTAGGCCTCCTCGATTCCGTCCATAACCAAAACACGTTTCTTAGAGCAAAATATGGCAATATTCCCTGTTGAAGTATTTGACTTGATCATCGATCAAGTACCCGTTTTGCACCACAGGTGCTTAATATTTGATACTCACCCTTGTGTCTGCTTCGCTTCACTGACTTGAAAATCCTCTGTTGTTTCCAGAGGGCTGGTGACGTGTTCCATGGTCTGTCGTTCATGGGCCCAACATAGTCGATCGCGTCAGTTCAAATCACTGAGATTCACATCGAGGTCTTCCTTGTGCTATATTCTACAATTCCTGGATCTTATCTCGTCTCCAAATGCGACCATCGCACATCATGTGCGCGAGATCATCTTAAAGTTCGGCGCTGGAGACAATCAGATGACAACCCCAGTCCTCATGCGCATCACCTCTCTCCGCGCATTGGAGTCAATATCTCTCGACGGATCTTTCAGTAAAAGCATTAATTCACCTCGAGCGGAGGAAATCACAGCTTGGCTGGGTTCATTTGCCAATCTCAAGCGCCTTGAGCTCTTCCAGTTCCTATTCGACTCCTTCCGTCCGCTGCGCGACGTGGTCTGCGCTTGTCCTGGTCTTAAGCATCTTTTTATTCACCGCTGTAGACTCCGCGCACGGAGGCC
The DNA here is from genome assembly GCA_001630335.1 of Athelia psychrophila. NCBI lineage: Eukaryota > Fungi > Basidiomycota > Agaricomycetes > Atheliales > Atheliaceae > Athelia > Athelia psychrophila. Next base: position 46,675 of record KV417510.1, on the reverse strand, counting down.
TCTTCTAGAACAGCATTCACTTCCGGAACCTCGAATACCACCCTGCCCACCCTTGCAAGCGTTAAGAACGGTCAATTGCGAATTCGATGAAGAGTTGTTCAAATGGGTGGCCGTGGGTGCATCGTCATCCCTGCTTAAATCCATTTGCATCGGGTTCGACACGGTTGAGAAGCACCAAGCCTCACTTGGGCGCCTTCTCCGCGCCCTTGGCCCGACCTTGGAGCAGCTGTCTATCAGATATGATCCCTTTAATTTCAAACACGACGGTGAGAAGCCCATGCTATCTGGATCGTTTCATTCATCTTATACATACATTCACAGCATCGATTTCCTATGAACAGATTGACTTGACACACAATACTCGACTAGAGGTTCTGTCATTCTGGGACTTGCCATCGCCAATCATCCCGCACAATGGCCTCTCTATCATCAAGCAAGTTTCATCCAGCAGCTTTCGGGAGCTGAACGTCTCCCTTCATCACTCTCTTTGTGGAGCCGGCGGTATCAGCCCCGAAGGCCTACGGGAGCTCGCTGCCATCGACACGGTCTTACAACGCCCCAGCTTTGTCAACTTGGAAGGGTTCAACATAGGGTTACCGAAGGTCGTGCATTCAATACAGGAGTTGTTTCCTCGCACCGCAGCGCGGAATCGCCTGCGTATAATGAGTGCTAGTGATGTGCAGCGATCGCACGCCTTGAGAAACGCAAAGCTCTGGACGTGGCCGTGATGGAAGCAGATGATATGCCGATGCTCTACCCACTTAATCATCAGTACTTAGTGCCCGCAACATTTACAAGTACGTATCCATGGTCTGTACTATTACTGAAGGCTGTCTATGTATATTCCGCGGAATTCGATGTCCAACACACCCGCTACTAAATCGACTTGTACCTTTTTCGTGGGGCACCAACACTATGAACGACCAAGGCTCATCTTGGGCAGTGAGCTTGTAACCGACGTGGGGGATTAGATACGCGTTTTAGAGTGCATAAATTGAACGAACCCCGATTAAATATCAACGCAGTCCAACAAATCTGCTACTAAATTGACGTTTGTCCCTTGCGCGGGGAACTGACTCGATACCCTTTCCTGTCACGGGCAATCTGGAAAAAACAGAACCCCGCCCGCCGCTGTGAGCAATGCAGATCTAGATTTGCCCTCGTCCAGTTTGCTATAATGTGGGGCCTGTCCCAGGCGTGGGGGCTAAAGTGCATAGTTGTGGTCGACGAACCATGTAATCCACATATTCAAGCAGAGTTCAAGTTGTATCGGAGGCTGGATCCGCTGACGGCCTACAGTGACTAGTGATATTCAATGATTCGTAGAAAATTCGTGGATGCTGCAATATGGAAGTACTAGTATTAAATGCCTCACCACGCTCCGTTCGATATTATGATGTCTAAACAATACCATTGAGTCCCGGATATTGCGCGAAGAGCCCCGCAGTGAGGTAGTGTGGTATCAACATAGCCAATGCTATCCCACTGAGCATCAGAATCGACTTTCCAGCGGAAGGGTCATTGGTTTCATTATTCCAGTGTGATTTCCAAGCTAATAGGAGCGTTCTCCAGGATCTAATCAGCATCTTCTTCCGAAGGATGCAGATCCAAATATAGAGACGTTGGTTCTGGGGCGACCTCGGGAATGATGGGTTCATTACCGTCGACAGGATAAAGCTCGATCCACATCGATTGAGGTTCTGGAGGCGCTTCTGGGATTGAGTACCCGTCGTCTTCCAAGAGATGAAGGTCCATGTAAAGAGACGCAGGTTCCGGGGTGACTTCGGGAATGCGGTGTTCGTAATTGTCGATGGGCTGGAGCTCGATCCAATGCGATAGAGGAGATGGAGGCTGCTCTGGTATTGACTCGGAGTCATGCCGGCGCGGTGAGCTTAAATTGGGTATGGGGGATCTCGATGAGGTCGGAAGGTCCTGACGACCTGCGAGATGTCTAAGAAACCGAGAAATCAGACTGCCTGTTCTCGTACCGGTTATATCTCCAACATCTATTTGGATTGCACTCGATGAACTCTCGTGTTCGTCTTCTTCAGCTCCTTCATTATATCCTATCATATCTCGCAGCTGCTTCCACGAGCTTTGCGTTCTTTGCCTGTCTATCACAAGCCTGTTTTCAGGCACGACATAATATCGAATATTTCCAGAGATGAGATTCTGCTCGAAGAGTCGTACATAACGACAGCTTTCCTGCTCGGATAAGGATCAGCATAATCCAATTTTGCACAAGGTATGTACTCACGGACGTGATAGAACTCTGTTCGTCGCCCATCGCCTGCGAGTATCCCGGGTACCTAGGCAATATGGCCCGCAGTATTATGGCGGCCGTTGCATAGTTGATGAACGCGTGTTCAACGTCATTACTAATCACAGACGATTTTGCCCATTGTACATGTTTGCCTGCCTGCTGGATCCAATATGTTGTATTTCTGGTACGGTTATTGACGGCCAGCGTCTTGATCTGGGCAACGATGTCGCTGAAAGGACGGGAAAGAATACAAGATACATCAGGTTCCTCGCGAGATTGACTCATGACAGAAACTCGGTGGTGATTGTTGCAGATGATTGTTTTAAGAGCAAGTTGAGAGCCTGGTGTTATCGGATGATATTGACACTGACATTGCACTGACAGGTGGCCGATCTCGTGATCGAGTCAGTAACTTTGCTACAACTGAAGCGCATTGGGTGGCGAATTTTAGATGGCAGTCAGATCTGAAAGTTGTTCAAAGTAGAGAGCCGTTTTGAAAGTCGCTGAGTGCATATCGCGGGTTTTACTTCCTCGCGATCAATGACTCCCTACCCGGACAGTATCCAAGTTGAAACGTCAATCTGTGCGTGCGGAATCGCTTGATCTCGTGAGTTTGCCCCTGCCTTCGATTTGACATCACTAGGGAAGGTCTATTTCAGCTCTCTGTTACTATAAACCAGAGGAATCTCGGAAAGCTGAGCTGAAATAACTTAAACAATCGCAAGGCTTTGAAATCCAGTTTCATTTCAGTGCCGGTTCCTCGTGCCTTTGATCGCGAATTCACACATAAAAAACATAAACGCTTCCACCGGGATTATGGATATTCAAACGAGATTGTACCTGTAGAGGGGGAACGAATTGTTGATGCTGTTCTCCCAGCATAAGTTCCAAGCCGCTGCGTAGGGCCTCCTGGATTGAATTCATAACATCTGGAGGGTAAAGATCCAAGGATAGCGATAGCGGTTCCAACGCCGTTTCAAGGACAGGCCGTGTGCACGCGTCAGTGGGGTGGAGGCATAGCCGATACGATCGAGGCTGCGGGAGCTGGCATGTTAAATGCATGACGCCGCTATGCAATGACGAGGTGCAAGAACGGCGACAGGTGTCAGCGCGTGCATTCCCTCCGGCCAGCAATTTTGAGGTGGGAGGCTCGCGAGACCCCAAAGTCAGAGCTCCAGGTGGGTAAAGAATGAGCCGCGGATCGGGGACTCGTCGATTGAGGGATCAGTCCGTGGTAGGTGCGGCTTTTGTGTGGATAGCTGTCGTATGTCCTGTCTTGTTTATCGTCATAGTCGTTGATTGTGATCAATGAAGACCTACGTATACAAGCATCTATATGTCCCTCCGACAAATGACCGCCGTCGCCGTCAGTGCAGTTGGATGAAGGTTGCCGAGCCAGGCACCACACCACGCCGGGGAAGAATGAAGGCTTGAAGGCTATGGTATGGCTATGACGCACGATATGCCACTAAACGTATACGCTTAACGTTATATTTAAGCGTTATATTTAAGCATCCTTCCGATCTGTTTCGAGCGGCTCGAGTGTGGATGTACGGACGCGGTAAGATACGCTTGCGATAAGATTCCTGCGCCCAATTGCGAGCGGGTAGTTGTGCGTGCGAGTGCTTGCGGCACATGCAGTGTGCATTCCATGCTGATCATGCATCCCACACACAAGCAGCTATAAACGAGCGCCGTAGGAGAACACGAGCAGATGGACGGTCACGGTGCCCTCACGAGCGAGATAGTTCCAAGTTCGGTCCACAATGGCATGTCCTCAGCCCGTGGAGTGCAGCTACATATAGGATGATCAAAGGATCACCCGTAGCAGGTCGTAGTCGCTGGCAAGTGGCCAGATGTGGATGCAATCGGATTTGAGGCTGGGGGACAAAGCTTAGGAGGGAGATGAATCTGATGATGGCTCTGCGACGTGTCGCGGCCGCGCAAGGCAGCAAATTGAAACTGAGTCCTGACAGCAGTTGCACCGCTTTGGCCCACGTCGTAGCCACGTGGGCGCCTTCGGCGCCACCACTGGCAGCGCACTAACTTCATGGAGTCATTTTGATTACATTTTCCAAGTCATTTCGCTCTGCATAACGGGGGACATATCAGCCAGTGGAGTATCAAGACCCTCCGCCGCTAAGTACTGTCCTTATCAGAAATTAGCTGGCTTGTGGCTGACGGACACCGGCCAGCTTGGAGTGGAATCTACTCTCGGCTGCTCGTGCTAAGCAAAATACGTGCACGTTCGAATTCGAACACGATCAGGACGCGAATCAAAACCTGCACCACATGTTGCTGGTAGTTCCTGATGGTATCCAGCTCGTTGAGGAAGGCTGAGGAGCGCACTTACGCCTCGTGCGCCGCTAGCATGAAAGGCACGCGAACACCTGCACGCGACGATGCCCACCCGCGAAGCTGTCACTTGTGCAGCGCAGAAAAGGCAACCCATGGCTTGCGCATGGCAGACGATTTCTGGATGATGACGACATGCATGTACATCCCCCTGCGTCACACCACTATCAATTCCAATTTCCACACCCGCAGTGTTCTGTGAAATCGCGATTCGCCGTGCAATAATTGTGACTGTGCATCACGGATGTACGACAGCGACGTTGACAGTGCAAATCTGAACTATCAAATTGTTCGCCCCACACCCATGTCATGCCATGTCTGATGTCCGATTCAGCAGACAGCTGACAGATGCCCCAACCCGCCGACTGAGACTGCAGACGCAACCTCAAGCTCGCGTGCGGATCCCGATGCGGCACAAAGAGCCTATCAGCGTCACCTGAGCACGGACAGGCCTCTTCACTGTGAAATGGCGCGCGAGATCTGCAGTGACGCGATCTCGTATCAATGCCCGCTGATGGTCCAGACAGCACCCAACCACCGAAAGGCCGAAACACTTAAATCCTAAATCCCATCCGGCTAGGGGGTTGCTAAAGCCTGAGTGTATTGTGTATTGCGCTTCATGCCCGCGTCGGGTGCGGTGCGTGCGGTATGATTCATATGACATATGAATGAATGCGTTGTCTAGACCAGCGGTGCATTCCATGATTTCACGGGCGGCAGGGACGTCAGGTGGATCAGTACGCAAGAAGACAGCGGTGTATGGGTGTTCTAGAACAGACCTCGTCGGAAAGCAGGCGGGAGAGGCGAGTGCAGGGGCACCCGCAGACAGCGGGACAGGGACAGGCAGGCGAAGCAGTGCAGGCGAATGCTGAGTCTTTTCGGTTATGACTCGAGGAAGAGGACATTGATCATAATGAACCAAGCGTATCTAGACAAGTGGCACACATTATTTCACTGGCGGTACAGGACGTGAGAGCGAGATATCTATGCGAGTTGTGCAACTCGCCTCGTATCAGAAAGCAAGCGGGAGATGCGAATGGCGGAATAGAGGATTATCCGCGGACAGCGGGGCCACGGGTGTGCCCTGCGAGTCCTTCTAGTGTAGGTGGGAGTGCGGGCGGAAGGGAACGGTGGCAGATTCTAGGCACGTCAACCATCAGCGGCTGGAGAATGATCCAGGGTGTCGCAGATGTATGGGGGATGCCATCAGAGACGGGAGGGAACGGCCATGCATATGTAGTGGAACAGAAGGGGGCTCGGAAGCCTAATACCTATGGCCACCAGCTGCAAATGCAAAGGGATCAGAGCATCACGGAACGTAAAGCAGCAGATGCACCAGTACGGTGAAAAGCCAAGTCGGCACGTTGTGAAGGGGTGTCGGATGTGCCAGAGCACAATGCTGCGGGCGTGGTGGCGCCATGACCGAATGGATGAGCGGGTGCGGGGGTAGAGCTGCTCGTACGGACCCACGTGACGATGCCAGGGCTTTTGCGACTTTTTTGGTCCTGCAGGGGTTTTGTTATGGTGCCCGATGCTGCATGGATATGGGAATGGCCACTCCGCACAGCGCACGGCACGCTCTGAGAGCGACCGAGGGTCCACATCTGGGTAGAGGCGAGGCGAGGATCAAGATCCGGCTGTGATCAAACATTTACGTCGGCATCCCAACCTGGCAGCGGGTTTCCCCACAAATTCAATACAATGTCCCAAGCGCTTCCCCACACGTACGAAGTCGGAAGTGTGCGATGTGAAGTAAGGTCGGGCATGTGACGCGCGATGATGTTCACACTGATCGCCGCCTCGCGTAGGCATGAGGCGTCGTCGACGTCATGCGCTCTTCCGCAGGGCTGCTGGGATAGCAATCTCGGAGGCTGCAGAGTATCAAGTGCCTGGTGGGGCACCGGGCGGATTCATTGAGGCAGGATCGCAAGAATACCGGACGGGACTGATTGTGCGATTAGGCACAGGCCACCAATCAGGGCGAGAGTCAGGGAATCGAGGGTTGTTTATAAATGCACAGTTAATATGTCTTTTTCTATCAGATCGTTCAGATGAAAGACGAGTTTGCCCTGCGTATGGCCATGGGGCCGAGGCTGTGATGTGCGGATGTCCTTTTCGGCGATACTAACTTGCTCCGCTGGTGTCTCAATTGTTCCTCGGCCTCCATTTCCCAATATCCAGGGCTTCCAGACCGAATGCTAGGAGCTGGGTGGCACAATGGGTGGCACAGGACAACAAGGATGCTTCCCGGTATATCGCAGTCAAGTGGGGTAGGGAATACAATGAACGGCTTACGAGACAAGACAAAGCCGGAACTAGGCAGGCGTGGGAAACGGAAGACGCGCAGTTTTCACCGGGGCACGGAGCCGTTTGCAGCTACTTTGACCCCTTCCCCGACTGTCCGGTTTCGAGTTTATATTACGCTTCCCTGGGTTTCTGTTGTCGCCTTCTCATCCGATATATCCATCTGCTGGGCCTCTCCGTTCGCGTGCGGTCGACCCAAGCTTTATAATCAATTTATATATATACTAAGCCATCCTCCTGCTGCCGGACTGCCTTCTCCCACCCAGATCCTGCAGGAGAACACGTTTCTCATATACTCATCATAACACCCCTCTGCCCATAGACCACACCCGGCACCCACACCCCCATCCCACCCGCCTACCATGACCGAGTACGACTACTCCCCCGCCGCGTACGACAAGTACATGCGCACACAGAACCGTGTGTCCAACTGGGTCTCCCACACCAAGGCCCACGAGCGCCAGTACTCGAACCCCTTCGTCGCCTCCATCATGGGCACCCCGGCCGCCTTCTCCTCCCAGTCGCTGCCGCAGCAGAAGCCGGAGCCCAAGCGATCAAAGTCAAACGGGAGCACGAGCACCGGGGCCGCGTACGCCGCGAAGCCCAGGCCGTCGCGGGACGCGGGCGCGGCGCCCCAGCGCAGCAAGACGCTCGACTCGAAGCAGACCCGCTCCTCGAACCCGGGCACCGAGCGCCCCAGCAGGAGCCGCTCCTTCTCCGCGACCAAGGAGGACGTCTATGCCAAGCCGCGCTCCCGCTCGCACCACGCGCACACGCGCACGCCGCAGCCGCAGCCGTACCCGCAGGGCCAGGCCGCGTACCACCACTACTCCCCGCAGCACCCCATGCCGCAGCGCTCGCACACCTCGCCGCACCAGCCGTTCGCGGGAGGGGGCAGCCAGCCGATCTACATGCCGTCCGCGCAGCCGGGGCAGACGTACGTCATCATCCCGCCTGGCGCTGACCGCCGCGTCGAGTACCAGTACGTGAGCAGCGGGCTGAAGGGCGGCGGCACGGCCGCGTACCCCAACTCGCCCCCGCGGACGGCGCCCGGGACGCCGCGCGGGAAGGAGCCTTTCTTCAAGCGCCTGTGGGGCGGCTTGACGCGCAGCGGGACATCGAGCTCCAGGCCGGTGGTAGAGTCGCGAGGGCGCAGAAGTACGTTCTAGGTGCGCGGCGCTCTGCTCCGCGATGCGATGCGTACATGGCTATGATGCTGACTGTTTGCGTTGCTTTCTAGATGAACACTGATCGCTCGATCGCGATCCCTTCCGTCCTCGGTGGATGCCAGCCAACCCTCGCATCGCCCTCTGGATCACCATCCCCAGGCTCCGGGCCCCCGCCCTTTGTCCCACTTCCCACTGTCCCATATTCACTTTGACTTATTACCTTCCCGCCTTCTGTCCACCTGTACTTTACTGCCCATTCATTCACCTCCTCCTGTTTATCCCCATTTCCCGGACTTTCCATCTTTCCATCCTGCCATCCCCCCGATCCCCATACACGTCTAAAAGGCACCACCTACGCTAATTGGCCAGGTTGATCCCGCGCCCGCTGCACATAGGCAAAACCCACCACATATGCCGCCCATGTACCCATAGCCCCATAGCCCCATGTCCATGCCATGTACCACCAACCACCACATACCCGATACCACCGTGTGCATATTACATACTACATACCCCTCGTTTGCTTCTTTCCTTCCTTCCTTCCTTCTCGCCTTCTTTCGCCTCCCGACTTTCCGCTTCTTTCGCTTCCCTCCTCGGACCTCGGCCGCGCGGACCCTCGGACCCGCGGCACCCCCCGCGCACGCCATCTTGGACCCTGGACTTTAGACCTTCCGACGCCCGTGGAGTCTACTCTACTGCCTGCGTATGTTTCGCGGCATCAGGCACCACGACAGCCTTAGCGCCCGGAACAACATAACCGCACGCCTGCAGGTCGCAAGTCGCCAGTCGCCAGCGGCAGGTCGCCGCTCGGCTCCTCGGCCCGCGTCTCGCGGCTCGCATCTCGCATCTTCGCGATAACCCGATAACCAAGCCCCCACGGACGGTGGACCCTGAGGCTAGCTGCTCAGGGCTCAGGACGCAGGACCCTGGCCGAGGGTGCACGATAGGAGATGGGAGATGGAAGTTGCCGGAGTCGTCCCGGACCAAACCTAGCCGGCTAAAACGCGCACAGCGCAAAACGCATCACTAGGTATTAGCTATTACTAGGGGTGCGACCCAGGACGGATCCACGGACCTCTTTACCTTTACGCTTTACGCTTTACGCTTTACGCTTTACTCATTATTGCCATGCTACGCCTCTTACGATACACGGAACACGGACACACACGACTGCGATACGAACCACCACATACATACGTACGAACTTTTTCATGATAATATGACGATAATAGATGATTGTGCATAGAATTACATTGTGCATAGAATTACACTGGACCTCAGCAACAACTTGAAGCGCGAGTCTGTTCCGAATAGGTACGCAGTCAACTAAAAGCAAGCTTTGAGATAGGGCAGCAGCAGTATGCACGGGACAATCCGGTGACTATTTTCGTAGAACGTTTTCTGGAACTCAACGACGACTTGAAGCTTGAGTCTGTTTCGAACAGGTACGCAGTCAACTGAAAGCAAGCTCTGAGATGGGACAATACATGTACAGTACGTACGGGACAAACGGGACAAACCGATGACCGTTTTCGCATAGCCGCGGACCTGTCAATCACGAATCGCGATACTTGGCGTTAGGCTTTTACCTATTACTTCAAGGTAAGTTCACGCTCGCCACCAGCCAGATAATGGACGTTACCAATGCCCAGTAGAGAGAAATTCGGCGCGTTGCGGTCAAGCGCATGGGCCAAGACTAGATTGGGAAGACGCGATCTTGGTCTGGTCTTCCCCAAGACCAAGATCGCTCCAGCCTCTGAGGCCGTCGTTGGTGATTTCTCCTCTACCTCCCCAAAGGCTACACTTCACAATATGCGGACACCGCGATGCATTGAACCGTCTTTTAGCCCTGACCCGCTCGAATAAGGCGGAGCTAAAAATCTGGGCTGCCCAAGAAATACCCACACCTGCTGGGGCTTTGTCGATTACTGGCAGGTGCGGGACGTAACATTTTGCAATGTTAATGATCAGGAACCTCCAGCGCGCGTTTCCTCTCTTACTGCTCAAGGGTGACGGGCAAGTTTATGGATATGCCAAACTAACGAAGATACACTGGCGTTGTGTTACCAATGATCATGGTGTTGACTACTGATAGATGTTACGCTGAATTGATGATACCACACCTCCTGGCCGCTGGGGCCGGTCAGTCTCTGCCGCCTCCTTCAAGCATGTTTTGCACTTGGCGCTAACACAACACAGCCTACTCCCGCGGCAGATGGTCCCGAAGAAGTACTCGAAGTACATGATACCGTTCTCATTTACCTTGACATGAAACCCGCTGCCACTGCTGGCGTTTGGCTGGCGTCCTCTTCGACCGCATCACTCTTTTTGTCCTGATGGGTAACCTGCGCCCAATCGCCCAGCAACCAGTCCCGTCCGGTATTTTTGCGATACTCCCTGAATTAACCCGCGCGGCGCCCACTACTTCTAGGTATAGCAAGCATTTGGTACTCCGAAGCCTCCGAGATTGCTTTCCCAGCATCCCTGCGGATGAGCGTCGCATGACGTGGGACGCCTCATGCCCGCCCATTAACGGCGCGAAGCGGCGATCAGTGTGAACAGCATCGCCCGTCACATGCCCGACTTTAAAAAAATTATCGCACACTTTTGTACGTGTGGGGAAGCGCTTGCAATTGGGAGTTGGGGACATTGTAATGTGGGGAAGAACCGCTGCCAGCCTGGGATGCCGACGTACGTGTTTGAGCATAACCGGATCTTGATACTCGCCTCGCCTCTACCCAGATGTGGACCCTCGGGCGCTCTCAGAGCCTGCCGTGCGTTGTGCGGAGCGTACATTCCCATATCAATGCAGTCTCGAGCACCACAAAAAGATCGTTACAAGGTCAAAAGTCAAGAAGTCCTGGCGTAGCCAAATGGCTGCTCCCGGGCAGCTCTATCCCCGCACCCGCTCATTCATTCGGACATGGCGCCACCACGCCCGCAGCATTGTGTACATTGGCACATCTCACAACATGTCGACTTGGCTTTTTTCCGTTACTTGTGCACCTTCTGCTTTACGTTCTGTGATGCTCTAATCTCCTTGCATTTCGCAGCTGGTGGCTAAGGGCTTCCAAGCTCCCTTCTGTGCCACTACATAAGCATGACTGTTCCCTCCCGTCTCCGATGGCATTCCCTGGGCATCTGCGGTACCCTTGATCATTATTGATGGCTGACAGTGCCTCGAGCTATCTGCCACCGCTTCCCTGCGACCACACCCCCACCTGCCGCTGGAAGACCTCACAACGTCCATACACCCGCAGTACCCGCGTGTCCTGCTGTCCGCGGATAACCCTCCCATTTCCCCATTCGCATCTCCCGCTTGCATTCCGATGTGCGGTGAGTTGCACAACTCGCATGTCAAATATCTCTCACGTCCTGTGCCGCCAGTGAAATAACGAACGCATTCCGCTTGGCTAGACACACTTGGTTCATTGCTGTGTCCTATTGAATCGTAAGCGGAAAGCCTCGCAACATACGTCTTCACCGCTTCACTTGCCTGTCCCGCTGTTCGCGGATGCTCGCGCAGTTGCTCCTCCCGCCTGCTTTCCGATGAGAGGTGTGTTGCAAAACGGACATACACAACTGTCCTCTTGCGTACTGATTTCTCTGACGTCCTTTGCCGCCAGTAAAATCATGAAATGCACGCCTCTGCTCTAGACACAATGCATTATTCATATCGTATGCGCCTAGCTCGACCTAGTCGTAAAGTTGAATTTACTCACGGGCTTTTGGCCGGCTGGATGGGATTTCGGATTTAAGATGATTTGCTGTCTGGGACATCAGCGGGTCACAAGGAATCGTGTCGCTACAGATCTGACGTGCGCCAAATTGTCCCATTTCACCGACATTTCACAGCGACCAGTCCGTGCTCATGTGATATGCTTTTTACGCAGGCATCGAGATCCCCACCCGAGCTTGCCGCTGCAGTTTCCAGATGAGATCAAGGCCGTCACCTGTTGGGGCTAATTCAGACATGGCATAGCATAAGTGTGGGGCGAGTATGTATGTCAATTTGCTAGTCCATATGTGTAGTGTCAACTGCGCTTGGAGTGTCCGTGATACATAGTCACAATTATTGCATGACAAATGGCGATTTCCCAGACAACTGCGGGTGTGGAATTGGGAATTCATTTTCCGGGAGTCACCCTTTCTACGCTACACAAGTGACAGCTTCGCAGGTAGGCATCGTCGCGTGTCTGTGCTGGCGTGCTCCGTGCTAGCGGCTCACGAGGCTTAAGTGCGCCCCTCAACCTTGCTCAACGAGTTGGGTACCATCAAGAACTACTAGCACTATGTGGTGCAAGGTTTGATTCAAGTCCTGCTCACTTTCAAAAGTACACGTGTTTATTTAGCACAAGCAGCCGAGAGTAAATTCAACTCCAAGCTGGCCGGTGTCCGTCGGTCATAAGCCAACTAATTTCTGATAAGGATAAATACTTGGCGGCGGAGAGTCTGGATACTCCACTGGCTGATATGTCTCCTATTATGTAGAGCGAAATGACTTTAAAGTAGTGACTCCATAGAGTTAGTGCGGTGGCGCCGAAGTCGTCACGTGGTTACGACGTGCCGTACTTGTGCATCTGCTGCTTTACGTTCCGTGATACTCTGATCCCCTTGCACTTTGCAGCTTGTGGCTGAAGGCTTCCGAGCCCCCTTCTATGCTACTACATATGCATGGCCGTTCCCTCCCGTCTCTGATGGCATTCCCTATACATCTGCGACACCCTCGATGGATCATTCTCCAGCCATTGATGGCTGACGGTGCCTAGAATCTGCCACCGTTCCCTTCCGCCCGCACTCCCACCTACCACTAGAAGGACTCGCAGTGCACACCCGCGTGCCCCGCTGTCCGCGAATAATCTTCTATTCCGCCATTCGCATCTCCCGCTTGGTTTCCGATACGAGGCGAGTTGCACAACTCGCATAGATATCTCGCTCTCACGACCTGTACCGGCAGCCAAATAATGGGGTATGTGCCACTGGTTCAGATACGCTTGGTTCATAATGATCATCGTTTCCTCTTCTTCGAGTCATAGCCGGACAGGCTCAGCATACGCCTGCACTGTTTCGCCTGCCTGTCCCTGTCCCGCTGTCTGCGGGTGCCTCCGCACTCGCCTCTCCCGCCTGCTTTCCGACGAGAGGTCTGTTCTAGAACACCCATACACCGCTGTCTTCTTGCGTACTGATCCATCTCGCGTCCCTGCCGCCCGTGAAATCGTGGAATGCTGGTCTAGACAATGCATTCATTCATATGTCATATGAATCATACCGCACGCACCGCACTCGACGCGGGCATGAAGCGCAATACACTCAGGCGTTAGAAACCACCTAGCCGGATGGGATTTAGGATTTAAGTGTTTCGGCCTTTCGGTGGTTAGGTGCTGTCTGGACCATCAGCGGGCCACAAGGGCACTGATACGAGATCACGTCACTGCAGATCGAGCGCGCGCCAAATGCCCCATTTCACAGTGAAGAGGCCAGTTGATGCTCAGGTGACGCTGATAGGCTCTTTGTGCCGCATCGGGATCCGCACGCGAGCTTGAGGTTGCGTCTGCAGCCTCAGTCTCAGTCGGCGGATTGGGGGATCTGTCAGCTGTCTGCTGAATCGGACATGCCATGACATGGGTGTGGGGTGAGTGTGTATTGTAATTTGCTAGTTCAGATTTGCACTGTCAACGTCGCTTTCGCTTATCCGTGATACACAGTCACAATTGTTGCACGGCGAATCGCGATTTCACAGAACACTGCGGGTGTGGCATTGGGGTGACGCAGGATGCGCATGCATGTCGTCATCTTTCAGAAATCGTTTGCCGTGGGTCGCCTTTTCTGCGCTGCACAAGTGACAGCTTCACGGGTAGGCATCGTCGCGTGCATGTGTTCGCGTGCCTTTCATGCTAGCGGCTCACGAGGCTTAAGTGCGCTCCTCAACCTTCCTCAACGAGTTGGATACCATCAGGAACTACCAGCAACATATGGTGCAGGTTTTGATTCGTGTCCTGATTGTGTTCGAATTCGAACGTGCACGTATTTCGTTTAGCACGAGCAACCGAGAGTAAATTCAACTCCAACCTGGCCGGTGTCCGTCAGCCACAAGCCAACTAATTTCTGATAAGGGCACTAGCGGATAGTCTTGATACTCCACTGGCTGATATGTCCCCCGTTATGCAGAGTGAAATGACTTCAAAATGTAATCACAATGACTCCATGAAGTTAGTGCGCTGGTGGCGCCGAAGTCGTCCACGTGGTTACGACGTGTGCCGAAGCGGTGCAACTTGAACTGCTGTCAGGACTCAGTGTGCTAGTACTGCTTTGCCGCGACACGTCTCAGAGTCATCATCAGATTCATCTCCCTCTTAAGCTTTGTCTCTCCAGTCTCAAATCCGATTGGCCACATCTGACCACTTGTCAGCGACTACGGCCTGCTACGTGTGAGCCTTTGATCATCCTATATACAGCTACACTCCACGAGCTGAGGCCATGCCATTGTGGACCGAACTTGGAACTATCTCGCTCCTGAGGGCACTGCCCATCTGCCCGTGTTCTCCTACGGCAGTCGTTTATAGCTACTCGTGTGTGGGATGCATGATTAGCATGGAACGCACACTGCATGTGCCGCAAGCGATCGCACTACCTACCCGCTGGCAATTGGGCGCAGGAATCTTATCGCAAGCGTATCTTACCGCGTCCGTACATCCACACTCGAGCCGCGCGAAACAGATCGGAAGGATGCTTAAATATAACGTTAAGCGTATACGTTTGGTGGCATATCGTGCGTCATAGCCTGGCCATAGCCTTCAAGCTTTCATTCTTCCCCGGTGCGGCGCGGTGCCTGGCTCGGGAACTTTCATCCAACTGCACTGACGGCTACGGCGGTCATTTGTCGGAGGGACATATAGATGCTTGTAGGTCTTCGCTGATCACAATCTACGACGATAAACAAGACAGTACATACGACAGCCATCCACACAAAAGCCGCACCCACCACGGACTGATCCCTCAATCGATGAGTCCCCGATCCGCGGCTCATTATTGACCCACCTGGAGCTCTGACTTTGGGGTCTCGCGAGCCTCCCACCTTAAAACTGCTGGCCGGAGTGAATGCACACGCTGACACCTGTCGCCGCGCACCTCGTCATTGCATAGCGGCGTCCATGCATTTAATATGCCACCTTCCTCAGCCTCAACCGTTCGGCTATGCCTCCACCCCGCTGACGCGTGCACACGGCCTTTCCTTGAAACAGCACTGGCACCGCTATCTCTATCCTTGGATCTTTACCCTCCAGAAGTTCCGAATTCAATCCAGGAGGTCCACACAGCGGCTTGTCATTTAGGAAGAATAACACCAATGATCCGCCGCCACTCTACTAGTACAGGTACAATCTCGTTTGAATATCCATAATCCCGGTGGCCATCGAGTTCATCGCAGATGTGCCACCTGTTCTGTTAAACAATTCTCTCACTGGCTTCGTACGATGGAGTACATACCTAGACCCTTGCCACGGTTCCAGCCTGGTGCTCGATTAAGAGCGTTTTTCTGAGAGGCTACAGGGAAGGCCCTAAATCGAAGCGTCAATAGATGCTTCATCTATAGTGAATAATATGATCTCACCAGTCATACTGTTCATCGAGTGATAATGAAGTCAAAGTAATATGCACTGCCGAACTCTTAACAGCCCTCTTGCCATTACGACTCGAGATGATATTTTGGTTTATCCCGGGGACTTGCATGAAATTTCCACACCACCTACTATGCCAGTACTTGGAGAGAAATATCGTGGATCAGCATTTATTCGCTTTACAGTCCGCGCTCCGTAAATGAATCTCCCATGTGCATGGCTATCGAGGCTTACGCGATACAAGTTAGGGAAAGGAGAGGCCCTGAAATTGACTCGCATTATCGAGGCGATTGTCCTTGGGCCGCTGGTTTCTGCCCCACCTTTGCCGCGGGTTGGTTAAGCGGGTGAATCTCAATTTGCGACCAGGTAGGCGCTTTCGTTCGTAGCGACAGTACTGTACTAATACGACCTTAGGTTCATCGATTTTCGAAATTTTTTGCTCAAAAATTTTGTTTTGATTTAAGGTGATTTGTGCAGATGACTTTTTTCTCTCCTTGGGACATGTGCCGAACCTAAGGTCGTATCAGTACAGTGCCCGTGGCTAAACATCATTGACATGAGGTCAGGGAGTGGTGCTTGATGTGGACCTGTAAGTTCTGTTGGTCCACGCCTGCGCAAAACAAGCAGACACGTGACACTTACTTTCCGGGGTGTAGATCGCGAGGTTCTCTAGAGAAGGCTCCGCATTCCGGAGAAGGCCGAGTAGAGATGCGGTATATTCTCTCCCACAGGTTCGAATGACAATGGAGTCGATTCGAAGTGGCTTCGGGGCTGATGATAACCAGTCATATAAAGCATCGCATCGCCCTCCACTCTCTGTGACCCGCAGAGATCGCATTGCAGGAGGAGGGAAATGGCGAGGAGGATATGTATCAGACGGAGAACCCAGCGGCAGATAAGCAATTCTGATTGAGAGCGTCTGCAAATTGGAGCAGGCGCCAGCGAGCGTTGCAAACGGTGACAGCGATGTGAAGGAGACAAAGGAAATTTCGAGTGTCGTGAGATGTGTGAAGCTTGCCAGAAGCGTAGATAATCCATCCTGCCAAGACGCTACCTCCGGAGGGCTGGGCCACGGTGGCCCGCGTAACTCAATGGATCGAATTTTCGACAGCGAAGCCAGCGACATCATGTCGGATGCTAGCAGGGTGAGAAAGTCTAGGTTGATTTCAAAAACATGATTGTTTATGGTGCAGATGGGGCTACGGATAAGGTCAAGCAATCCGCTGAGCTGTTGGCGTTGTCTCGAGTAGACGAAGTGCAGCGTTCGAAATTGATGGCTTCGGCTGGACCAAACCCAGGATCTGGCAACCAATGCGCAGGAGGAAAGGTACTGAGTGGTATGATTGGTATTGATGTTTCAGATGAGGAAGATGACCTTGGGAGAGAAATACGACGCACATGCCAAGCCCACATGATCGCCTCATGTCTCTAGACGCATGAGAATTCCTATGCGTTTGACGGTCACGCATTTCCCAATCGGTGTACATATAATTAGTTGGTCTATGATTGCATCGATGTTCTCTTTAGGGATACTTGGAGATATGGTTCGTTCTCGGAGGAAGGACGGCCGAAGGAATCGAGGAAGGCAGGACAGACTTGGGTACATTGTGTGTCAGATGAGGAAAATGGCCTTGGGAGACGTACAAGTCAAGCCACATGCTCGCGTTCCAGACGCTGGAAAGTCCATACGCACTTGAGGGATTTGCCTTTCCCATTCGGTGTTCATAGAAGCCACTTGGTCTATGATTGTATTGATGATCTCTTGAGGAATACTTGTGAGACGATGACGGAAGAAAGGATGGATGTATAGGGCCCGAGTTCGTGTCCGATGCTTAAAGTTATCGCGCCACGGGTACAAACAATATTTATCACCAGATGAAATAAATCTTCATCCTTAAGTTCGAAGAGGCAAGCCAGCACACGTCGAGCTTCTGAACGTCTCACCTGTAGCTTAGATTATTATTCACCCGGGAGTCTATGCGTGTGGTACTAGTACGGCGACAAGAAGGAGCGTTCGAGCCAGAATTCGAACACCGAACACGCGACCTTGGAGCTTGGAGCTTGAAATTTTGATATCACTCATGATTACGCTCATTTATTCAGTGAGCGGTATGCACGCGGTGCGGCTGAGCCACAATAGATTCACGCCAAGGTGCCAAGGTTTAAACATTCAAGCCCACAGGTGGTGGGAGCAGCTGCGAGAACTAACAAGATACAATGACAGAGCTGAAGACGAAGAAGGGTCATCGAGTTGTGGCGGGTGGAAGTTGACACGCGTGCCTGGCGAGGCCGGACCGGACACGGGACCGGAACCCATTCATTGTCAATGTATATACTGAACTAGCAGCGACCCGTGCTTCGCTACGGTTATTATGCTCAAGTCTCAAGATCATCAGCGCCGTGAGAAATCTAATTGTTAGTAGCATCTGAGTGTTGAGTAGTAAAATCTGCATTTGTACTCAGAAGCAAAAAAAATTAGGCCACTTGTGCCGCGGCATTCAGCCCACCGCACATCTACATGCTCAACATGTCTCTCTCGGCCCGCATATCCAGCGGTATGCCATCGTAGGGCATTATTAGAAGGCTGGTGTCATTAATTCATTGCCGGCCTTCCTCCCTCTCCCTCGATACCCCGGGTCACCTTCTCTCTTCACTTACCCTATTAATCCTACCGACATTCCCACTTCGTACCTGGGTCTTAGTATCTCTTCATAATTCGGATCATGAGCTTGATGATAGCGGCATTGCATGCATTGAAATTATTTGTCGGTTTGTAGTAGCACATTGTTGCTTCGTATCCCCCAATACCATATGCTTTCAAACTCTCATTCTTCTCCGCATTAGCAACTGCAGTATTGAAAATGGATGAGTACATATTGGATATTGGTTATGCTTGCTCGACACACATATGCCTGATATATGCTTTCAGATGCGCGATTTGAAGCCTTACGAGATTCATCAGCCAGGCGAAAATAGACACCCCATAGAGTATTTGTAGGCTTATGTAGTGAACATTAGGGCTGGTGGGTTTTGTGGCCTGGAACCTATGTCGGCCCGCTCATCTTACGCCGCCGGTTTTCACCCTCAAACAATCACTATAGTTGTCTATCCAATCTCCCAAAATGAACACCTCCTGAGCACGAGATGGCAGCACCGAGACGGATGTGACGAAGGAAACTCCGAGGGGTGGCAGGTTGTGGCAGGTGTGTTGTGTTGGAGGCAGGCACTGACACCGAGAAATTTCCTTTCTGGCACGGCGACCATCTCGAAAAGGTGCGATACTGCGTTTCCTCGTTTCCTTACACACAATCTACGCTGCGAATTATTTGCCCCGCCCACCCTCGCCCTTTCTGCTTCTTTTTAGGCAATCGTATGGCAGAGCTGGTGTTGTCATTTGACTCTGTTCCGGCTTTGTGGCCTGGAACCTGGGCGTGCTTCTCTTCCGCCCCCGGTTTTCTCCCACCCAAGCAGTCGATGGCCGTCTACCCTATCCCAAAATGAACACCTACCGAACACAAGATGCAATATGTACTTTTCATGTGAGACGTGATTTCCCAGCTACTCGACCTTATCTCCTACCATTGCGTCGACCATCTCCAAGCATGTTGCCATTCGCATTAAAAGCAGTCTGGTTCGCCCTTTGTGCGCTCGGTATGTGCGCGTCTGTGGCGGGAGTGTACGCTGGCCTAATGCTTCGCAATCGCAGGAACAGTCACATCGTGGTTTGTACTGTGGTTTCTGGGAAAGGCGACCAATACCTACTGGCTGCCGATATTATATTGCGTGGGGCTCACCATTCTGGAAGGGATCTTCTGTCTGGGTGTGTTCTCCTTGATAATTTATGCGCTCTTTGCTAATTTTCCTACTTGACACTGGGTAGGCATGATATACCACATGTATCCATACCCAATGCCCCGATCCTTCTGCTTGGCGCAGATTTTTACTATCAGCTTCTCAGCGCTTCTTCTGACGGGCGTTTGCATCATTGTGATTCTCGCAGTGTTCACTACGGTCATCTGGCCCTCTTCCTTCAACGCGTCCCCACAATCGTACGTGACTCTCCAAAACCATTTACACTTGTTCTCGCTGATCATGGAGTGTATCCGCTTTAAGAGCACTACGATGGAAATGGGGATATCTGATGCCCCTGATCGTCATCCCTGTTGCATTTGCCAGCGCTCAACTCGCGCTGGTGATCAAATACGACGCGTATTCACCCTCCGACAACATACACTGTGATGTCACAGGCCCTCATATTTGGTCTGTAGTTTTACTTCCTTCCCCCAACCTCTCAATATCCATACGATCACATCCTTACACGCAAAATATGCCAGGCTAGCGCTTCTGGGGTACGCGGGTATGCCCGCCCTCGAGTCCCTCCCGTGCTTCGTCATCAGCCTCATTGTCATCTGCCGCCTCCGCACCATGTACAGGTCGCACCAACAAACCGGTCAAAGCCAAACCCACTCCGCGGCTACCACCGAGCGTCGGCCCACTTCATCCATATACTCCACCTCCCATGTCTACCGCTTACCGCTCGACTTCGACCTCAAAGCACCAAACTTGACCCCACCTTCGCCTGCCGTCATGTCCACACACTCATCTGTCTTTGCCAAAGTCGGTCGTGCGCCTCCCAGTCCCCAATTCCGCCCCGCGGTATCGCCTCCGCCGCCGAGTCTGCGGTATAGCCGCCGTTCGAATTCGCTGTCGCAGTCGCCTCTGCGGTACAACTCGCAGTCGCCCTCGCCGGAGTGGGGGCCCGGATCGTCGCAGGGTGTCTCCTATTCGCCGTGGAGCGGCGTTGAGTCGTTCGAGCTGCAACCGAAGAGTGCGATGGATGCGATGGATGGTATTAGTGTGTTTGATGCGTATGATGGCACCGCCGCTCTGCCACATCATTGGCTGGGGGCTGGGGCGCTTGTGTCTGTGCCGCACGCGGAGATGGTACGGGGTGACTGGAATCAGGAGGAGGAGGATGGGGAGGAGACGGATGATGACGATATTGATATCAAACAAGAGCCGATTGGCGGTAACTGGGATGGTAAGTACACTTGCAAAGAGACCGTGATGTCTCATGCCCATGTCCATTTCCCAACTGGAATTGTTATTATACAGAATTCTCGCAGCATCAAGCGCGCCCAGATGCCCAAGCGAGCTTCATGTCTCTCACATGGCGCCTCGTCTTATTTTTCATGTGCGTGCCCATCTATCACCGAACATCACTCGATGTTGATATTTTCTCCTTCACTATTCCCCCTTCTCGTAGATTCTTCTTCCTCGTGCAAATCCTCCTCACGCTATCGACGATTATTGACGTCTCGCGCGGCAGCCACATGCTCACGCCCTTCGGGACACAGCATGTTGCGCTGCTGCTCGCAGCGTGGGGACCGAGTGTGGCATTTGCCCATGCGCCTGGGATTCGGAAGCGGTTGGTGGGTTTTTTCTGGAGGTCACGAATCACGATAGAATGAGATTTGGTCTATCGTGCTGCGTGTTAGATATATAGCCATAGTGGACTTTGCTTGAATTTCCTGACATTTCCTGACATCATACACGTATACACGAACTTTCGAGTTTCACAATATACCTTGTACTCTACGGATTAGCTGATTAATTGAACACCCCAACTTTATGACCGATGGGCAAGAGTGTCTTCTCGTGGCGCACTGCCCCAGATGGACCGGTGGGCACGCCGAACGGCATCAGTCCGGTGCACTTCCACGTCTTGGGGGCATTGAACGCGCCAAAGATGCCGCTCGCGATCTTGGGGGAGTACGCCGCGTGGTGCTGGGGGCTCGCGCCGAGGCCCTCGGCCTCGAGGGCAGTCTAGATCGAACTGCAGCGTGCCCGGAGGAGTTCTCGGACAAGATGGGGAAGTGGTTGGACATCCTAAGGTGGGATAAATAAGAATGTATGAATCTTAACCGGCAAGTGCTAAGGGGAAAGAAGAATACCTATACCAGTTACTATTAGTTGCGACGGTATTTGCGAAGACGCTTGGCAGTACGAATAAGCTCGCGAACGCTTGCGCCCTATCATATGCATATGAATGAGACCTCACAAGCATACTACACGCACGTCGCGGGGAGGTCCCGCTGCTTAACGTTTAGCGCGCAAGTCGTAGACATGACAATGAACACACAGGCCGGCACATCGGTGTCAATGCACGGAGACCCATTAGTGTTCATAAACACCAACATGCTCATCCACGGGCAGTGTTCGGCGTTCAGCGGCTATATGGACGAGCCGGACGTGGTGCGTCCCTCCCTGTCCCTCTAATACACGAGCGATGTGCGTGGATGTGTCCCTGTTCATTTTCATTTTACTCACATCGCATTGCATCGCAGGAAGTCCCGGATAGCATAATTATTGTAGAGATCCATGCTGCCTCGGATGGAAAGCAGCAGTAACAGCTACTGTAGTAAGAAAGTGTGGTGTCAGATTAATGAAACAAGTTGGGCATGGCAAACATACTTGACGCGTCCTACACCTATATCTCCATATGTGCTTCCTCGTCGTCACTGCCACTGCCACTGCCACTCCCGTTTTCCACCATGACATCTTCTCTTCCCTTCGCCGGTGCAGATCTGGACGCCGCTGGTCGCGAAAACAGTGCCGCGTCCGGGGTCGGGGCCCTCCCGATGCTGTCCTTCATCGCCGCCCAGACTGTGGCCGCGCCTGCTCGGGCGAGCGCCCGCGCACTGAAGAGCTCTTCTGCGGAGAACGGCGCTGGGGAGGCCTGCCAGGACGAGAAGACGGGCTCGCAGGGGAGGACCTCGTCCGTCGCCTGAGATGCTGCAGTCGCACGCGCAGCGGACGCGCTGAACATGAACGCGAAGCAGCCGCTGCCCTGGAGATTGCACAGCTCAACGTCGCTCGGATCCAGAACAAGGGCAGACGCGGGCGCGGAGGGGGACTGCGCTGACGAGGATGATGACGATGGCGGGGATGGGGGAAGAAGGCCGACCGCGACCGCGCACACCACGCCCTGCATCGGAACGCTGCCCGCGTTCAGCAACGCCAGGGTGCTCGCGTTGACCATGGCAGCGACGAGCCGCGGGTCCGCGCTCTTGTCCGGCCCGCTGACGCCTGGGGAGAGGCTTTGCAGGACAAGCTGCAGCAGCGAGCGGGGGTTGGCGGTGAGCAGCAGCGCGGGCGTGAGGAGCGTGCGGATGGTGGACGCGAGGGATTTTGCTTCGGTCCCGGGCATGTTGGACAGGGGGCGCAGGATGACCTCGAGTGTCGCGCGGGAGGGGTGCTCGAGGGCTAAACGGACCTCCATGGGCCCGGAAAGAGATGCGAGGGCGGCGGTTTCACCTGCAGTTACAGTGCGGCGAATCAGGGATTGGGAGGCAGAGCGGGGACGCGAATCTAACCGAAAGTGAAGCGGGCAGAACCATCGACGCGGTCGAGGCGTTCGTATGTGATCGTGGTTTTCCTGAGTTCATCGTTGGCGCGCCCGTCGTGTCTTGACATAGTGTACTAGTAGCAGATGATCGAGTAACAGACTCCGATCGCAGAGAAAACTTGCTCGTCTGAGCACACGTGATCACTCATCACCTTTAACCCATGGCACCACCTGACAACCGACCCATCGATGAGTCGATACTGATCTGAAATAGATCTACAGGTAAAATTTCGTTCCAACATTCGCTAAGCTGGAGAACTGGACGACTAGACTGAGCGCGCACTGGGGTACATAAGCGCCCCACTATCCATGGTCATCGCCTTCTGCCAGTGCGTTCACCGAGCGCATCGATGATGATGCTACGCGCGCTCAACTTGAAATCTGTCAATGGATATCTGAAGGGTAAGCTGAAGCGCTTTAATGGCTGCTGTCCCGGTCCGCCGCTGTAGAGTTCCACCAATACGTCGGAAGCCAGAAGACGGATGGGATGCCGCTTGATGATTGAGCGAAGCAGGCCATCGGGCATAGAAAGGAGCATTTCTGCTGTCGAAGAAGAAGTATACTTCTTCTTCGACGGCACAAATACGCGTTGGCAAAGTCACAGTCAGGGTTGTTGCTGCGCATTTCTTCACCCATCTGTTCGAGAGCTGAAGATGTTTCGCGATCATCGATGCGCATATCTCAGGAGTTCGTAACCCCTCTCCAAGCTGCTTCACTGGAGCAATCCATGAACTTTAGATCTCGTACGGTCCCTCCACGCCATCTTATTCAATCGGCTGTTGGATGCTTCACCAGACGGCTCCCGGTTGGTTCTTTGACTGCCGCTGCGGCCCGCCTTTGCAAGTGTTTGTACGCTCTACGGTCAGCCTCTCTAAGCTTTCGCCATCTCTTCTGCTGCCACATCGTCATCTCCACGCTCCTTGCTGCTACCGCTTACCACCAAACTCGATCCGAGTATAGCTATCTGCTAGTTTCAGTCAGCTGGAAACACGTGCCTACGCGCCGCGGCCAAGAACTTAAAATGTCTTCTTTGTATTCACTCTTCGTTCTATCTTGCGACTGAGGGCAACTTCAACTTGGTCTCTGGCACCCCTTACTCACCTCCAGTCGCGGGTCAGCTTCGTGTTGGTCGTGATTGACGACGGCCGTATTGCAACCAGCAAATCGCCAATCGTTAAACGGGCTTCGTTAACCCTACCATCTGCTCGTCGTGGCTCGCCGGCACGCTTCCTGATGTCACAAGCGGTACCAACCCGGCATGCTCAGCTAGAGCGCAGTCAAGGAAAATTCCCAGTCCCCAAGCTCGTCAGGTGGTTTCTGATCAAGTAGAATCTGCCTCATGATCTACCGAGCACCCCAGCCATTTTAAAATGCCTGTCAGGTGCCTCGGGCGCTTCAATGACTTGCAGTCGTGCTACCTGTCTTCTTTCTTCCCCGTGATGTGAGCGCCACCGACGATCACCTCGATTCAGTATCCATACAAGCGCGATAGGGCTTTCTGTGCGGATATGGCATGTCTATACTCGGCCTGACAATCGCGGCGAATCACAGGACCAGTGCATATTGATAGGAGCGTCCAGCAATGTGCGTCGCTTGGTTGGACGCCAGATATCTCAATCGCTCAGAACACCTTAAGGCCGACCTAAGGGAGTGTGCTCAGTCCTAAATGCCAGGATCCGTGATATTGCCTCACCGGCGACCACCTCGGTTTGTCAGCATCCAGCATGCATGACAGGGATTTCTGTGCGGATGTTCTATTTGTATACTCGATGAGACGACCACGGCAATGAACAGGCCCCGGGCGTATTGAGAGGAACACTCAGAAATGTGTGTCGCTTGGCTGGACGCCAGATATTTCAATCGCCCGGAACGCCTTAGGATCACATGTTCTTAAAGCTATTTGGTCTGCTGAGCGCTGTCGATGTGTGCGCGCACACATCCCATGAAGGAAGGATCATTGTTTTTCTATAGAACAAAGAATCAGAACTCCTCGTTTAAACCTCCATTGGGGGGATCTTTGCTAGGGTCGTCATTTCTCAGGTCACGGAGACCCGAAGCCCCTAATCGCCGGTCAACGCACAATATAAAGGTAGGCAGGAAGTGCACGTCAAATCCAAAAACATCCTTCCCACCACCACCGTCCCATCTACTTTCTATCCTTCTTAAATTCACAATGGCCTCCAAGTTACAACGTGGGATTCGCTCAAAGCTTACCAAGTCAAGGATACAGTCAGTTATGGAGGTACTGTGATGTTCTTATTGACTGCTCTAGATGCGCGCTGACTTGAGTGTGTTCCCAAGACAAACTCTATGAGGCTCTAGCAACCCATGGTCCCACGGTATTGGCTGAGCTGGTCTTGATGATTTTATTGATCACTGACTGTCTAAATACAGACCACCACCCCTCCCAGTGCTCCTTCGACCTGGAAGGAGAAGACGCACTGATGTAGGCCACCCGATGCTTCTCCGAGCTCGAAGCCCTAATTCCAAGTGAGTTCTTTTGAATTGTCCACGCCCCAATGACTCGATTTGACCGTGAGCAACGTCAGGCCGCCTGGGTTTATAACTGAAATACGTACATGTATTGCCCGGTTTCCTGTTTGTATCTATCCAAGAAATATGTTTTCCTCCAGTTGTGAGAAGTTTGGCGGTCGCCGTTGATTGCTTTTCTATGTCGCCTTGGGTCTAATTTGTCATGTCGTCTTCGACAGCCTGACCGTGACATCGACTAAATAAATTTCACTACCGTTTGTTGCGCCTATTTCTGTAACCTAAACCACAACCAAACCCACAACCAAAATCGGCGCTGTGGCGTGGCTAGGACCGGACGCTAAGTTGGACAAGAAGGATAGGAGAGGGATTATATGACGTTCATGTACACGCTACGCTATAGCGGGCATACATAGCGAACCGGCAAAACAACCCTCCGTTTCCCCTGCTTACGTCTGGCTAAGGCATCCTCCATCTCGCTTCTGGCTCAATTTACTGCTGCCGATTCTTGCTGCTTGCAGCGCGCTGCCAAAGTGTCCTCCTTGCGCGCTCACATATGCTCCTTACACGAAAAGCAATATGGCGAAGACGTGAAACGCACATTCCGGCTGAGCCTGTAATCGACACGTCCCGACTTGGAACCCGCGCTATTGTTCAAAATTGTTGGTGCAAATCGAGGTGCACCTTGATATCAAGATCAGTGAGTTTCTCTTCGAGGGTGAAGCGAGTGAAGCCATGTACTGCAGCTTGTCCCCGATTTATATCCCGTTCGGTGGGAGAGCCTAGAGAGCTCGCGAGGGCCCCGGCTAACGCTGCAGCAAGCTTTCGCCATCTCTTCTGCTGCCACGTTGTCATCTCCACACTCCTTGTTGCTACCACTTACCACTTACCACCAAACTCGATCCGAGTACAACTATCTGCTGGTTTCAGTTAGTTGGGCACATGTCCTTACGCTCCGCGGCCCAGAGCTTTAGAGGTCTTTTGTGTATCCACAGTTGCTCTATCCTGCGATTGAGGGCAACTTCAGCTTGGTCTAGGGCACCCCTTTCTCACCCTCCAGTCGCGGGTCAGCTCCGCCTGACCGTGATCGGCGACGGTCGTATTGCAATCAGCAAATTTCCGATCGTTGAATGGGCTTCGTTAACCCCACCATCTGCTCATCGTGGCTCATTAACACGCTCCACGATGGCACAAGCGGTATCAACCCAACACGCTCATTCAGAGCGCTGTCAAGGAAATTTCTCAGTCCCCAAGCTCGTCAAGTGATTTCTGATCAAGTAGAACCGACCTCATGAGCTACCTAGTGCCCATCCATTTATGACAGGTGCCCCGGACGCTTCAATGACTTGGAGTTGTGCTACTTGTCTTCTTTCTCTCACCGTATATCCTCGTGATACGAACACCACCGACGATCACCTCGATTCAGTACCCATACAGGTACAATAGGGCTTTTTATGCGGATATGCTATGTCTATACTCGGCCTGACAATCGCGGCGAATCACAGGACCAGCGCGTGTCGAGAGGAAGGCCCAGCAGTGTGCATCGCTTAGTTGGACGCCAGATATTTCGATCGCTTGGAACGCCTTAAGACCGACCTGAAGGGGTGTGCTCAGTCCTAAATGGGGGATCCGCGATATTGCGCAGTAATGGCATCGATTACACGCCACCGACGACTACCTCGGTTAGTCAACATCCAGTATGCGCGACAGGGCTTTCTGTGCGGATATTCTATGTGTATACTCGGTGAAGCGATCCCAGCGAATAACAGGCCCTGGGCATGTTTAGAGGAACACCTAGAAATGTGCGTCGCTTGGTTGAACGCCAGATATTTCACTCACTCGGAACGCCTTAGGATCGCATCTTCTTGGAGCAATTGGGTCTGCTGAGCGTTATCGATGTGTGCGCGCACACATCCCATGAAGGATCATCGCTTTCTTGCGGAAAAAGGGCCAGAACTCCTTGTTTAAACCTCCATTGGGGGGATCTTCGCTAGGGTCGTCGTTTCTCAGGTGATCCACCTCGTGGATCCGTCAATACGCAATCGGTCTGAAGCCCCTGATCGTCGGTCAATACACAATATAAAGGTAAGCAGGAAGTGCACGTCAAATCCAAGAACATCCTTCCCACCACTACCGAAACTCCCATCTACTTTCTATCCTTCTTAAACTCACAATGGCCCCCGTTACAACGTGGGATTCAAGCAAAAGTTACCAAGTCAAGGAACAAGTCAGTTATAAAGGTATTGTAACGTTCTCATTGACTGCCCTAGATGCACGCCCGCTGACTTGAGTTTGTTCCCAAGGCAAACTTTATGAGGCTCTAGTAGCCGTTACTGCCACGGTATTGGCTGAGCTGATCTTGATGATTTTATTGATCACTGACTGTCTGAATATAGACCACCACCCCTGCCGAAGCTCCTTCGAGCTGGAAGGAGAAGACTCATTGAATGTGGGCCACCCGAAGCTTCCCCGAACTCGAAGCCCTAATTTCAAGTGAGTTCTTTTGAATTGTGCACGTACCAATGATTCGATTTGACCGCGAGCAATGTCAGGCCGCCTGGGTTTATAACTAAAATGTGTATATGTGTTGCCTAGCCGCTTGTTTGTATCTGTCCAAAAAACATGTTTCCCTCTGGCTATTTTACTGCATGATTGTGAGAAGTTTGGCGATCGCCGTTGACTTGGGAAGCCTGACCGTGCCGCATCGACTAATCAAATTTTACCGCCATTTCTTGCACCTACTTCTGTAACCTAAACCACGAACGAAACCGGCGTTGTGACGTGGCTAGGGCCACAGGCCAAGTCGGATGAGACGGATAGGAGATGGATTATGTGACGCTCATGTACACGCTACTATAGCAGCCCTACATAAATAACAAGCAAAACAAATCACCCGTTTCCCTTTCCCCTGCTTGCGTCTGTCCAAGGTACCCTCCACAGCGCGCAAACTCGCTTCTGGCGACCATTTATTGCAAGATCAATTTACTGCTGTCGATTCTTGTTGCTTGCAGCGCGCTACCAAAATGTCGTCCTTGCGCATTCATATCTGCCCCTTGCCGGAGAAGCAACAGGGCGGCGTGAAACGCACATTCCGTCTGAGCCTATAATCGACACGTCACGAACCTACGCTATTGTTGGTGCACAACGAGGTACGTCTTGATACCAAGATCAGCGAGTTTCTCATTGAGGGTAAATCGAGTCAAAGGCACCATACACTGCAGCTTGTCCTCGATGGATATCCCGTTCAGCCGAATAGAGAACATAACGGGGCTGAGCGCGCCCCCTTTGCAGTGCATAATATCTTCGATCCTCGCTATCGCCTGCTCCCTGCTGGTGTATTCGTCGGGCGTATCGAGGATAATATATGCAGCGTGCTTGAATCCGTCGATGGTTTTCTGGAGGGTAATGTGGAGTGCTTTAATGGATGGCTGCTGTCCCCCACTATGGAGTTCCACCAACGACGCAGGAAAGCCAGAAGACCGATCAGATAGGTGCTTGATGATTGAGCGAACCGGGCTATTAGGCAGAGAAACGTCCGTTTGTGCATACAGCATTTCTGCTGTCAGAGAAGAAAATCTATTTCTTCTTTGACAGCAGAAATACGCGCTAGCAAAGTCACAGTCTACTGCGCATTGACTGCCCATTCTGCCTACATATTTTCAATGTGACAGTAGAGCTAAATATGTTTCGCGATCGTCAATGCGAATATATCATGATTTCAGGATTCTATGCTCACCATGGTCTACATGATTTTTTTTACCCAACCCCGCCGGGTCGCATTGGCATCATGTAAGTTGGGTTGAACGCAGAACGGGGTTGCGCAACCTGGCTATATGGCTTGCTTATGTGGTATATTCACACGCAGTGGTGGCTTGCTAAACTGATTTAGATCTACACGTGATTACTCGTCGATTACCGATTTGAATTTTGAGATGATCTAAAGGTACAAGTCGTGCTCAAGTCGTGCTTGTTATCCACGGTACTAGCCGTCTATCCCTCGAGGTATGATCAACCCATGTTGCGCGATGAACTAAAGCTTACGCAAGGCATGCTATATTATAAGATACTGCCAATATTCGTTATCATCTAGATGCTCCTCCGCCGACACCTAGTCTTCTTCACGCGCTCAAATTTGGCGATGATTTTCCGGAGGGCAAGCTGAAGCGCTTTAATAGATGGCTTCTGTCCGCCACTATGGAGTTCCACCAACGACGCGGGAAAGCCAGAATACTGATGGGATAGCTGCTTGACGATTGAGCAAATCAGGCTACCGTGCAGAGAAAGGTCCGTTTGTGCATTTCTGCTGTCAAAGAAGAAATACGCACAGGCAAAGGTCGGGTTTACTGCGCATTCTTCGGAAATCTTTTCAATGACGGTAGAGCTGAAGGCGTTTCGCGATTATTGATGATTTTAGCATTGGATGCTCACCATATGATTGTTTTACCGCACCCCGCTGAGTCGTGTTAGTGCCATGTAAGCGGTCGCGTGTCGCGAGTGCTTTGGGGACTCACGAGTTCCATACACCCAGAGTACCAAATCGGGTGTTTCCTTTCATTTCACAAACTGTTTTCCTTCAATAAACCAAGTGCCGGTCTGCTCATGATGCTTCTCCCGCGCTGTCAGAACGTCGCCTGAGCTGTCTGGGGCGTCCAACCATTTGTATATCCTATCTTCTGCAATGGAGCATGACGCATGAGCAATTTGAAAGACGACAAGATAGCATGTCGTTAGCCATCAGTATTTTTGTCTTCGCTCAGCATATACATTGTCGTTGATGTTGTTGATCTGAGCATTGTCGTCCATATGAGTCGTATTGAATACCTTTGAGAGTATCATTGTATCAGGTTCCTCGTCGGGGTGCAACATATGCAAGAACAGATGCACAGGGGGCCAGTAGAGGCTGGGGATGGAAGTGGAGCCTCAGCTCCAGAAACACACTTTAATAGACGTAGTGGTGCGCTCTATGGCGTAGTATCCATCGCCAGCAGTGTTTAATATGGGCCCGAAGCTGTTCGCGTCTGGCGACTGGACCCAGCAGCCGTCGTTGGCGGTGGGGATTGAGACGCAGTCAGTTGTCACGGTGTTGCTGATTAAACAGGCAATCAGTGTACTGTATCATTACGATCTGAGGTTTGATCTGATTTCTTGTGACCGAGGTCATTTAGTTCGCATGTTCAGATAGACCTGTGACGTGGGACGAACTTGCCTTAAGTTCAAAACAAGGCCAAAAATGGCAGTCCGTCCGGCTTTTTGGTGCTCGGGTAAGGCTCGGGCGATATTTTCGTTACAAAAGAGGTTCACTGCCTAGATTTTCGCGTGACTGTCACACGAAATAGGCTCAGTTCGGAAGGCCTTCGGACAGGTGACGAACTTCAAATCGTACAGCACATTGAATCCGCGTATTTGGCAATACACACCCGTATTGGGACACACTGCTGGCGGGGATGATGCATCCAGGACCAGTGCTAAAACAAAAGGAAAGCTGTCATGAGCCCATTCCTAGCAGGAAACCCGTTGCCCCGCAGATTACTTACCGGAGGGCAGACTGATTGGGCGATACATTGTTCACACCTTCAACAATATCAATTTCCCCCTAATGCCAAGAGTCAGCCGTGAGATCGCACTCATTCATATATCACAATAATCTAGGTAAGACTTACCGAGGTAGGCCAGTGATCTTCATCAACCTCCCAGATTGCAGGCTATGTGCCGCAGCTTTCAGGCATGTGTCAGGTCAAAGACAGCGACGTGGCCCAGTGGGTCGTGTAGGTGGCAGTGGACTTGAGTCGGACAGATTGACGTCCTGTGCCGCTGCGGAATTCGACAGTTACATTTAATGACGATTTTCATACGAGTGAGAAGAGAGAATACACGCAGGGTCAAGTGTAAAGGTGAAAGAGGTGCTGGATACAAGGCCGGCACTTTGGGCTGTAGCCTCGTCGCCGTAGATGCTAGATATTGCGTATCGTTTTAGCAGATGCAGGATTTGGGGCGTGAGGCATGTGAAAGTGGACTAACACAAAGCCAGCAGTAGGATCCGCAATCGCCTCGAAAGTGAATGCGCTGCCGACGGCGCTGGAAGTCTGCGTGTAGGTCTGGGCTAACACAGAGGCGCTGGCGTAGGCGAGCACGAGGAAGACTGAGGTGACTGAGAGTTTCATGATTGGAATGATTACTGCAAATGCTGGAAGATTTTAAGAATGCTGTATGATGCCCTGTCTTGATATTATCGTCTCTTTATAAAGAGAATATAAAAAGCATCGGTATCCAGGCCAGAACGATATCCATATCACAACTAAACAAGAAAATAAAGGCATGCATTCATCGAACAACATAAAAGCTGCCAGCAAACCCATCGTTCAGCGTCGTCCTTAGGTCTCCTCCAGAATGATCAGATAAGACCAACTATGCATGAAAACATCCGCAAGAAGTGTCCTCCAGATCGGATTCGTAACATATCCTGAGCCGCAACGCAGAGAACAAATATATGTGAGTAGAATGGTAACATCGCATCAACAGGTAGGCATATCGTATCTGACACGGTGTGCTGTATCGCGATGGATAACGCGCAAATAGTTGGACGTCAACCTGGGCAAACCAGGGGTAACCTCGGGCTAATGGTTGGTCATTTCCCAAGGTGCGCCAGACCAAGCCGCTTTCAGCTTGAAACCTGATTTATGATCGGCCATCAGAGGCACACAGGTTTATCGATCGATAAAATATTTAGCCTAGGCCTGACATCGACAGTTTGAACGCATCTGCATGCCAGTCGCCGGAGTCGCCAGGAGCCGTATCTTTGGATGATGGTTGCAGTTTGTGATCGACAAGAGACACATGCGCAGCGCAAAAGCGTAGGGCTATGAGCGGCACAACATACGGGCGGACACAGGCAGACACGAAACAGAGAGTTGACAAGAGGTTCAACCTCAGAGCAAAAGGTTCTGACAGCCCATGGGATCTATTTCACAGTTCATTAGATTGAGAGCAGCTCAGAGTGGATTACATTCACCGAGTCTCCCATAAAGTCTCTCTCCGTGCATTCGCTGATCAGAAATCCATGCTTGCTTTATGGCATCGAGACCCAGAGCGGATCGATTTTGAAAGTACTGTATAATCTTGAAGAAGCACAGACCGCAGCTGAAACTTGAAACTTGATGAGCTGCGAGTGGGGATCAAGTGGGGACTCGAGAGTTCGAAAGGAGAAGGGGGCAAAGAGCCCGAAGTCAATCTCATGCGACTTCCCACGGCCA
Source organism: Athelia psychrophila (assembly GCA_001630335.1). Classification (NCBI taxonomy): domain Eukaryota; kingdom Fungi; phylum Basidiomycota; class Agaricomycetes; order Atheliales; family Atheliaceae; genus Athelia; species Athelia psychrophila. Next base: position 13,820 of record KV417510.1, on the reverse strand, counting down.
CGTCAACAGCAACTTTGACTCAGATACAGAAAAACGTATATGCCTCTGGCTCAACCAACACAATGAACTACCTCAGGCACTGTATCTTACTGTTTATCGTGGTTCTTTTCCACTTGATTCTCCTCCACCCTCCGACGGAGGATCCCAACGACTGGAATGACCGATCTGAGCTATATGACTGGACTTTCGTCCCTTCAGCTGACAATCTGGTTGTTGCCGTGCGGGAAATGTCTATGATGGATCCTAATCGCCTAGTCTTTGCACTATTCTCAGCTCCTTATTCGACCTCATACGACCCCATTCCTTGCGTTCTCTCGCGCTGTAAATCGCCACCACCACGGATTGCCGTTGATGCTTTTGGTCTTGTGTGGCAGGTCACCGAGTCAGACTTCCACGCTTTACGAGCCATGGCAGAATCCACTCGACCATTCAAATGCGTCTCCTGGTCCATTGATGTGTCATACACATGTCAAGCCGGGCATACCATCATCCTTCCCCCGAGTGGAAACGAGACAGCGTTTTCCCGTGTTGGAGTGGATGCGTATTATCCAGGTCGTACCACAAGATTGAAAAAGCCGGTCACAACTGTGGATGGTACAGCGTATACATCGTTACCAAATACCATTACAAGTATCCTTCGGATGGCTTTTTCCCGAGCAGGAGGTCAAACATACGGCCCGGAGATCAATGAAGCGGGGGAGGAGGTGATGCAGCAAGTGAAGAACGCTCTATGGCGTTGATCCATGACCGCCAAGGAGGTTCTCTTGCAAAACTAAAGCCGTGGTCGGTCAGTGTTTATTCTCCACTTAGCGTCTACTTCAACTAAACAAACCCAAATTGATTTACAGAGTGACAAACGCCTATATTTTATCTATCAGTATTGCAGGCGGGATCGGTGCGTTGGCAGATGGCCAATGAATCGGAGGAGCCAAACATCCAGCGCTTTTGTAACATCTTGTAGTGATCGCTTGATGGTCATACCAATCTGTCTGCCGCCTGGATGAACGGTTTCCATCACAATAGATTGACCGCTATCTTAAATGCACCACAAGTTATACGCGCCGTCTCTGCGCCATGAAACAGCCTTGTTTTTGAATTCGCCTTGCTAGCATCCGACATGGTGGCACTGGCTTCGATGTCGAATCAGCAATCCATCTGGCTATGTAGGTCACCGTGGCCAGGCCCTCCATAGATAACGTCTTGGCAAGATGGACCACCTACGCTTCTGGCAAGCTTCGCACATCTCACGGCACTCGAAATTTTCCTGGGTGGTGCGCTGGGGCACATACTACTAGTAGGCGTCGGCTTCGTGCTATTGCGTTTGTGCCCTTTTTGGAGCCCAGTCGATACGGGAGTGTCAGTACTTCTGGTACTAGGACTGACAAGAATGTTGGTCGACATATGTATACAATTCGTCCATTGAATGCGCTTCGGCAAGAAATGATGGTATAAGCACAGCACGTATGGAATAGTTCTCGCTCAAGACGCCGCTGCAAGACCAACAGGAGGCGGATTGATCTTGTTCGGGACGCCAATCATCTGGCAGAACGCCTCGGTCTGGGGATTGGTATACCACAGAGCTAAAAAGAGAGAGTATATTAGCCATGTGCATCTTAAATGAAAGTGAGCCCATAGCGAAAGAAGAGGCATCACTCACGCTGGGCGTTCTTGTCTCCCTTAGAGTCTGAGCCAGGCGCGGTCATCACGAAGTTTTGACAATCCTCCACATTCCGTACACACTCTTCCGCTACATACGTATGTCCGCCGGTCTCCTCACCCTCCTTACCCTCTTCAGCCTCTTTTACATTTACGTTCCGGACATTCTGCTTCACCCACTCCCCCGCCTCCCTGATCAGCTCCCGCGCTTCAGCCTCGTCGGGATACACCGGTTGCATCCGTGCGGTGGAGAGGTACGGGTGGAACGCGCGAGTGATAGCGAGCCACTCGGGGTCGTAAGTGAGCCGCGGGATGTGCGAGTGGCCGAGGGTGCTGGCGTAGGCGGGTGGTGTGGGGACTTCGACCACCTAGTGAAAGTCGTTAGCAATAAGGAACGAGAGGGGTGATATGTGGAGGAAAGAGGAAAGAGGAAGCGCACCTCTAGGAACTGTCTTCGCGGTAGGCAATTGTCCAGGGCGAGGAACTTAGTCGCCGGTGGTCCTATGGGCGCCGGAGCCACCTCATCCAAGGCTATCTCATCAGCATTCCCATCCACCACAGGAGCCGCCTTCATTTCCTCCTCCACGATCAACTTCGCCCCTCCATCGCCATCCAGGTCCGAGCCATCACCATCGATGACAATATCATCAGAATTCGCCACCTTCACCTCCTCAACTTGAGCAGCCTCTCCTTCTCCTTCCCGATGCTGCACAAGCGCCTCGAACCTGACATGCAAATGCGCCGCAAACCACCACTCGGGCGTAATCGTCTTGAGTAGGCCCCACAGAGGCGGGCTGCCCAGCTTCCCGCTCTCGATGTCCGCGCGGAAGACCGCCTTTTGCCGGAGGAGCCCGGAGAGGTCGCCGTAGTGCGCGATCGACTGGGGCCAGTCATGAGAGAGGATGACGGTGAGCGGGGATGGGAGGTGGGTGAGGAGTGAGAGGCGGCGGATGTTGAATTCACGGATGTGGTAGATGCTGCGAATGGAGGAGCGGTCGTACGGTACTTTCTCCCAGTTCCCTGAATGTAATGATAGTCAGCAAACGAATTAGAAGGGACGGAGGTGGTAGGTGTCTAGGTCTGATTTGCGGAGTTTGGTGGGTTGGATGGGCGCGGGGCGGGGGACAAGGGACAAAGCAACACACCTTGCCGAAAGACATTCCCTCCAGAAACGCCTGATGCCCCGGCAATCCGAATACCGTCCACCTGAACGCATCCTGCGTGGCCCAGGAAGTATATGTTGGGCGCTAGCCAACCCCCATGGTAGCTGTGTGCAGTATCAATACATTCAATTGGCGATCATAGTGGAAGGCGAAACGCACAGTTCCCACATGTAGTTGGACGCTTCCTGGTTGCCTCCGATGACCAGTGTCAACACAGGCGCAACTTTCTCGCCTGTGTAGTATCTGAAAAGCAGAGTTGTCTGTCAGCATGGATTGACAAGGCGCAGGATCGGTGACTTGAAACCCACGTACTCACTTCCAAAACGTGCCTAGCTGCTTATACTTGACTGGTACAGACATGCATTGTAGATCGCGCCGATTGCGAATGGCCTGGAAGTCACCGCATATGAGGAGGAGGTCGACTGTGTAGTTGTGGGTGTTCTCAAGAGCCTGAACGCGACCGTAGGTTGCATCGAGCTCGCCATGGCAGCAACCTTCAACAGCGATCTGTAAGTATCGTTAAGACGTGACAGCGTTTATGAGGTGAAATAATGAACCCTCATAATGGGCGTATTTGAACAAGTCTAGGCGTGTAGTCGAGAAAGGTCCCGGAAGCTCTCTGCTGTGCTTGTCCGCCCATAAGGTTTATTTCGTCCTAAAAAGGAAATTGTTCTTATGTCGAAAGCCTCCGTGATAGGGTTTTGGGGCAGCCGCTGGCGATTTTTTTGATAGTTCTTTGTCCGCGCGTAAGGTTTTTGGAGGCCCAGGTAATATTTTGACAGTGGTTACGGAGCCTATAGTACATCTAGAATCTGTCATTCGAGGCACCACCTGGAACATCTACACAGGAGAAGTTACTCAACATATTCGCGCAGGCGCAGAGCAGCCGATACAACTCTCTGGTTGACGCAGACGGGACTTCTGGGCTCGCATTTATTGGTTGCCGAACATGAATGCATGAACATGGACACGGCGAGTTAAATTAAATGCACTCGTATATTACAATGCTGACACTGGCCTATTCCCAACTGCAGATTGACGACGGCCAATCCGACGATGATATTGCTACGTATACCGCTATAGGACATACCTGCGGCGAAATGGGATACACATTTATTTATCAAATTTATCCATGTTACTGAGAGGACATCATACAATCTGATTGGTACGCCGAATGAAACTGAGTAGACACAAACCGTGGGAACCGGAACGCAAAGGTCACTAGTGACCAGAGGTTGTAAATAAGAACGAGTCTTCTTATGTAAACATAAGGACTCGTAAAAGAGGTTCGATCAGGAGTCTTGCTCAAAAAATATAATTACCACATTTTTAAATGAGCGTGTCTGCGTGCGATCGCTATCGAGCTCGCGAAGCTCTGCTCTAGGATCTGCATGGATTCTCAAGCTTTGGCTTGTCTACCGATGAATTTCATGCTTGACACTTTACCGTTTACATTGGTATGTGAACGATAGAGGTTACGAAATAGCCGTGTGGACCATTGACCAATCGCGCTACCAACCGCACACGATAAAGCACCCCAAGTGGTAGACTCGAAGAGTTGCGTGTTCGGCTTTGAAAGTGTCGGGCTAAAGTTGTTCCTTTATAGTTAACCGCCAAAACAGAACCGGTGCAGTATGTTAAGTTCGAACTCAGTGTCGGTGGCAGCTAGGCCTAGCCGGTAGCCGCGTTATGCCTGCTTTGAAGTTTAAGACGTTCAACAGACGTTCTGACGTTGGTGACGGGATTTTGCTAGAGCAAAAGAGACTACTCAGTTATAGAGTTTCTTGGACCACTTGGATCATGGCCTCCCGCCCAGTGGTGCGAAAGTGCAGGAAAGAGTTTTTAACATGTGTTACAGTACCGCGACCGGCAGTTAGTCCCATGGTTTCTTTGTTTAGTCTAGTTTGTACGCCTATTTATATACCTTGCCCGTTTTAGCAAGCAATAGCCATTATTGTAGCTTGCGCGCAAGCAGCTGATGCGCCGCCGCCGCCACTATAACGCCCGGTTTAATAGATCGGCGGGTCCTCTGAACCTTGTCTCAAGACAGCGCAGGCACTCAAAATCAATTCATATACGTTAGTAACTCAATAGAAACTAGAAATAAGCTCGTCTTCGACGTTCTTTCGACAGCAATGTAGGCAGAGAAGCTCTTTCTAGAATAGTTACCTTTATATGCCATAGTGCCGCACCGACTTTTGTCCGAACGCTCTCTGTCCGTTCTATGTGTTCTAAGCACCTCCTGGGATGCTCTAGATTGTCCAGAGTTACTACCTCGACTTCTACTTCCTCTAAGTAGTTCCCGTTAAGTTTACGGTAGACTAAGCCTACGGCCTTTACAGTAGCCACGCTCGCGTTCGTCAGTATAAAGAGGTAGAGAATTTGTAGCACGTCCGGTATTCTTAGACCGTTGACGTAGCGCTAGGAGAAGCGGGCGACGTGACGATGGTGGGCTCGCACGCAGTTATGGTCTCTCTGGAGGTAGTGGAGATAGCGTAACCTAGCTCGAAGTAGGGCAGCTGTCAATACTCGTGCTGTAAGGGCTCCGGCGAGGCCCTGGGTATAGAGAAATGTATCTGGAAGTAAGGTAGCTTCTGCTGCGCGCGAATTAAGGGCTGCACGGCGGTCTTGGAGCTAGCTACACCCATCTCGACGTAAGCCAGCTGCCGTTGCTTGCGTCGTAAGGGCTCCAGCGGGGTCTTGGTTGTAGAAATATGAATCTAGAAGTAGGAAATCTTCTACTACTCCTAAGCTAGGGTCTTCTAGAAGGTCTGGGAGTTAGCATGACCTACCTGGAGGTAGGATAGCTGGTCAGGCGTGCCGGACAGGGACTTTATAGTGGTCTTGGCCACAGCTACAGCGATCTAGAAGTAGGGAGTCTTCTGCGCTCGATCTCAGCCCTTCGGACAGAGCGAGGTCATACATTGAGTTTTACCTCCGTCTAACGCTCTTTTTATGTAAATAAGTATGTCTCCGACGTCCTCTCGACAGCGATGTAGGCTGGGAAGCTCTAGTGAAAGTCGTTACTTACGCGAAGATGTCTGAACTTTCGCGGACTTTGGTGGCTCTCGTCTTACGTAAGCTTCATTTTGAAAT
>KV417509.1:513580-554118 GCA_001630335.1 Athelia psychrophila | reverse complement strand
TCCTCGTCGTTCCTGTGGTCTCATCAGAGTAAGAACAGTTGGTGTATGGCAGGACACTCACAGGTTAAACAGTCCTCTACGCCATGTGTTGTAGTTGAGCCTGAATAAAGATGTGTTAGCAAGCTGCCAGTAGCATGCCAACAATCTACCGACCTGCACATCCACAGGAACTGCGAGGCAAGTCAATGCACGATAGACATCCGATGAGCCTGTCAACCCACCACAAGCGCCAACATGAGCAGCGCTCTCGGGCTATACTCGTCCTTGACCAAGCAGGGCACGCCTTCTGGGGTGTACGGCCACATATAGAGCTTCGCGTGGTCCGGCCACAAGGGCATCAACGCAAAGTACGCGGTGTATATCATCGGCAGGATTGTCCACACCCTGTCCACCTGCGAGACGTTGCCAGTGATGATCGACAGTACATAGGCCGTCACGGTCGTCACGATGCAGAATTTGACTGGATACTTTAGCGTCGGGTCAGTGCTTTCGTAGAGTGCGAAGAGCTTATTGAGGGACATGATGGCGGTAGAGAAGATAAGACCGTTGTGGGACGCCACCGAGGATCCTCGAGGATCGACAGAGCTTGTGCGGATCAACACTTGCAAAGTCATTGGGACCCACAATGACGTTCGGACAGGTTCGACAAATTTCGATTTACGATAAAAGGGCAACATGTAAATAATTAGATGTCCAATCTGGTATAATCCACCCTGCTCGGTTCACCTCCGACCTCGCAGGAAATGTATTTCCGACCGATTGACCGCAGAGGTACCCGATGCACCACGCATGCCGACCATTGGTCCTAAATTCTCCTAATTGTCGTCAGGCTGTCTCTTACTGTCCATCTCGTCGAGATCGATCCGCTCCAACACGAACCCGCGCCGGTGTTGATTCGACCGCTCGGTTTTGCGTATCTGGACGGCAGCCTATCAGCATTCCATCAAACCATTGCAAACGAGCCGCTTACATAGACCTCCACTCCGATGATGTGTATAACGAGAGCCAACCAAAGCGACATCCCGAACGTCACGCGCACAGACGAGCCAAGGCCCAAACGATCGCCGTAGGCATCGGCTTCGACAGTGAGATAGATGTCGCTGTCGTGTACGCCAGGCTGAATGCATTGCGGGTATGCACTGGGAGATGTGCCTGTGGTGTTCAGAAGGTACAGGATTTCATCACATCGCCATATCTGTGAACAGGTTGCATATTGTCAATAACCGGCGTGATTATAACAAGGAAAATCCACACCCACCGCATGGTATATCCCCATCTGGGTGACGATGTAGCGTGCCATGATTGATATGATACGGCCTGTAATGGGTGCAGCGGCGAATGCAACAGTACCTGAAATTCGAGAACAAATGATGTTCAATAAGAAATTGTCAGATAATGTTGGCAACTGTGGTACTCACGAAGCATCCACTTCCTGTGAACTCTTGTCTTCTTCACATTGAGAATGCCCACGGCCGCAGAAAAGATGGTCATGATCCCTATAGTCCAAAATGCCGATTGAGAGTTCAATTCCCCACCATATCTGTAGTGCACAAGAGTTAGAGAAGATAGCCTAGCGATCATATCACTACTTACGCCCGTCGAGCGACAATTGAGCCGGTAATCGTCGAGGGTACGAGAAGAATGAGAGACATGTAGCCATTGATACGATGCAGTATCATCGACCTCTTTCATTTTTCATGATATGAGCGAATGTACTCAAGTGTGTTGAGAGATGAGAAGTACCCTGCGTATCGCCGGAAGGAACTGGAACACGACAAATATGCCACTAACTGTTACTCGTATATCAATATCGCAGTGGCAAGAAGACGGATGCAAAGGCTCACTTATAGACAAATAGATGTGGAGCATAATACAAGGCTTGTACAAGTCCTGTCTGTACCAGAACCACTCGCCTGCAAAGCATGACGATCAGCCGAGAAAAGAATGGGAGCTACTGCACGCCTTGCCTGGTATGGTCTTGTCGCGCACATTGTCGGGGTTCATCATCAACGTTCGCGCGAAACAGTAGCAAACTAGAGCCCCGCCGAGCACAATGAAGAGCGAAAGGCTGTATTTCTCTTTGAAGCCCAGAGTATAGCTGAGAGTGTAATAGAAGTTTGCGAGGCCCTCAAACCGAGTGTGTCGCGCCGAGGACGGTACCGGCGATGCTCGTGGGTGAGCCAATTTTCTGTCCTCCACAGCATCTTCTTGGACATAGTCAGACTCGGATACAAGTTGGCTGGGGTTGAAATGAGACTCTGCTGATGCAGAAAAACTAGGGCCAGCTGGATGAGGAGTAAAGGGCAACATTTCAAGGAGAGAGAGCGGTGTGGAGGCTGATCACATTAACGATGCGTGCCGCGCATACTTTAATCGAAGTAAGCAGCGCCAATCATACTCAATTGCACCGCCCGTTAACCAACCTAAAGGAGGCTAAAGGGCGCGATTCTTCTTGGCGGAACTAAATGTGGTGAGCGTTTGTAAGATGCAGCCGTCGCAGCACGGGCGCTTATACCTCCTCCACTTCAATTTGCACCACAGCGGCCAATTGAACTACAGAAGAGGGTGGCCTCATGGTTGCCCAGGTCATATGGCCACTCCAATTTGACGTCCTCCCCTTTCCTCACCTCAACATGGTTATCCAAATATTTGCCCCATGACCATGATTACGTACTACGCAATCATATTTGACTAGCGTTTGGGGCCTTGGACTATTTGCGGCGAGCGCTCAACGTTCAACATTCAACGAGCGCTGTCATCTGGAACCTTCTAATTAGTGTATCCGCTTCAATATTTATCAACTTAGAAAGGATTTCTGCAATCCGATTGACTGAGAGCCAGCAATTTTAAGTGACTGGAGGCGTGCCCTGGCGTGCCTCGTTTGATCAGCCAGGCATGCAACTTAATTCCAAGGGAAACCTGTGTGGTGATCACTGATTATGATTATGCAGGCACAGCGAATCTCGTCATCATGCGCCATGCATTTTCCGTGTTCTTAGGGAAATTCCAGGGAGTATCATGCCTTGTATGGCTTAGAGCATCACCGGCTACTCAAGTAAGACGGATATCTACGGATCTTGTGGGGAGCTGTGCCGAGAGCCAGCCGAGCCAGCCGAGTTGATCTGGTTTCTGATATGCAGCAGGGCAGCTACTTATCCTTATTTGACTTCTGCAAGGCAACCTGAATAGACACCATGGCTCTGATTTCATTTAGTTCCGCCGCTTTGCTCTCACCTCAGCACTCATGGCCCAGTTCACTATTCCTGCTGAAGAGATCAACGCGGACCGCAATTATCCTCTGGGGAAAGGCCCTCGCCGTACAACAGATGTTAACGTGTTTAGAGGATCTTGGAATGATAGCGTTGTTGCTGTCAGAGTGTTGCCTAAAGAAACGGTGATCGAGGTGAGTAGCTATGTAAATGTTTGAGTCAAAGCCGAGCTGAGAGCTGAAGGATCAACAGACTCTGCTTGAGCGACACGCGACCTGGCAAAGTCTAAGGCACCCGCACGTACTGCAGGTTTTCGGTGTTTCGCTCATTGACGCTGGCCCACCCACCATAATCTCGCAATACATGCCCTATGGACCAGCGAATGAATACACGATTAATAACCTGGGGGCAAGCCGTGCAAAGATCGTGAGCGAGAACTGAGCTGTTACGATTCCCTTATTCACAAGATACCTCTCAAAGATGCTGGAATGTGCATTAGGGATGCAGTACCTACACACCGTGCGTTATGCAACTGCCATTGCTCTGCAATCTAGCCATCTGACCATACCGAATCACTACAGCGTGGCCTTGTACACGGCAGTCTCAAACCAAGCAACATACTTATAGCGGAGGATGGGAAAGCGTGTATCGCTGACTACGGGATGGTGGAGATTGCCCCCAGCGGACACGCTTCCTCTCACAGATACTACAGCCCGGAGGCTTGGAAAGGGGCAAGGCAAATACATCCATCGCACCGAACAAGTCAGCTAAACTTGCGACGCAGACAATATCAAAGCCATCAGACGTATTTTCTTTTGCGATGAGTGCATACGAGGTTTGTTAGCTCGATGCCAAATCATCACAACCACGGCTAACCGGATGCCCAGATTTTCTTTTCCACGCCACCCTGGGGTGTTCTTAGCGAAGAACTCATCTATCGACTCGTCGTCCGCGAAGGAGATCGGCCTGACCGGTTGGATACGGTTTCCGAGCAGAAAGGCGGGATCACAGACAACCAGTGGCAGATTATCGAATCAGCTTGGCAGCAGAATGCGACGCTTCGGCCCACGTTCACCGACATCGTAAGGTTGTGGCAAACTGTCATTTCAGCGGACCCTCAATCCTTGGAGTCGCCTGCCCTGCGGTCTAACTCACCCTCAAGTACCGACACGGGGGAAGATCCATCACGGCGGTCACCTGATATGGCATCTGTCTTCAGTGTACCGCCAGCTTATTATGAACGCCCTTCGCCGCCGCCGCCGCCGCCACCGTTGTCGCCCTCATCCCCGTCCCCGTTCTCAGCACCGTTATCGTCTCTGTCCCCGTTCTCGTCCCCATCCCCGTTCTCGACTCCTTTCTCGCCCTTGCTCGGGTCCCAATCTTTCAGTGGCCCTAGTTCCGCAACTGAGGAAGGTTTCGCCCGAAATCACCACGCGGTTGCCAGGCATGCGTCCATGGGGGATTCGTCGAGGGACTCGCGTCCAGTCAGCCTAGCGCCCACTGCACTCTCACCCACTGCCTCGACATACAACCACCTGCCCGTGTATCCTATGGCCATGCGAGTTGCCTCCTATTCCAACAGCGACATGACTTCGGAGATGTCTCCGAGCACTAACCGTTTCTCCTTTGCTGACGGTAAGAAGCTCGAAACCAACTGTGTGCTAAGCTTACAAATCAAGTTACAGCTGGCAGCATCAGGCAGGGCTCCAATCATGGTTCAAGGATGATGCAGTCGATTCACGAGAGAGAGCCCACCTCGAGTATTCGCGAGTCTTACTCGCCGAGTCCTGCAGGCAGAGGGCCTGCATATAATGGGGATCCTCATTGGACCGGCCACCGAATGTCCACTTCTGACGGCCACCGAATGATGCCCGACACACTATCTATGTCGGACAACAGTCAGCGAGGCGCCCCACAAAGTACAATAGGTCGGTGTTTAGCCCCAAATGCTTTAGTACTTTCCTAATCCTCGACTATACTTAGGACGAAATGCCGTGCTATTAGCCAAGGCACTGCTGGCCGAAGTGAAAGAGGGAAGGAAGCAAGAAGTCATCGACGACTACCTCGATAAAGTGCGTTTCTTATGCCAGCAATCTGACAAAGAAGCCCAGAAGCTGGTCACGGCGGGGATAGTACCAACAGTTTTGTTGCTGCTGCAATCGCGTGCAATCGACGGGGTTGGGCTAGAGCTGGTCCTCATTACATTGGGTATACTTGCGTATGTTGCTTCATCATCCTGACTGGCCAATTCAACTGATCAGTAGCTGCTCAGGTGCGATCCGATTACTGCAAACACTGTACATCGGACGAACACTGCGACAGTCCTGGTTGAGATCATCAGCTCATCTGACTCTGAAAACATCATCGCTTTGGCTGTGTGGTGCCTAAACCGCCTATGCCGTAGTGCAGAAGTTGCGGAAAGTCTTGTCAAGCTGGATCTGGCGAACATACTTATCTCCAAGGGCCTGCAAGGCGACCTAACTTCTTCGCGCTTGTCGTCTTGGTGCCTTGGCACCCTAGCGTACACGGACGCACTGGCCCAGACATTGGCATCATACAACCTCGTCACGGAAGCCACCCATCATCTGAAGCTCGTCAGCCTGAATAGGGACGCGTCGTCCGAGGACATCTGCGCAGCCCTCTACGTAATCGCCCGATTGGCAAGGACCATCCCGCTCGCCAAACAGCTGATACGAGCTGGCTGCGTGCCGCTCGTCGTAAACCACTTCTTAGTCTCGGAGGATCCGCAGATACTGCAATGGAGTGCGCGGGCAGTGGGCTGCATGATGCGCCCGAACGGCGGTGACATTGCCAAAACGCTGATAGATGCTGGATCAGCCACGGCGCTGGCAAGGATGCCTCGTGTCCTCCCGTCGGAGGACATCGAGCCACTGGCCGCGTTTGCCTTCTCCATTACGCGGTTCAGCTCTGCTGAATGGGGAGGCGGGACGCGCAAAGCGTTGGTGGACGCCGGCGTCGTGGACTCCCTGCTGGCGGCCCTGCGCACCGCTGCAGATACCTTTGCATACCCCCAGGTCCACATCGAGCTGGCTTTGGCTGTCAGCGCTCTCGGAGATGTTGGGGGATCCGCCATTAGGAAGGAGATTGTGAAGGCAGGCGGTATTGATATTCTCAAACGGGTCAGTGCTGCTGGGAGGCCGGATGTGTCCAAGGCGTGCAACATGGCGGTTACTACCATCACCGGTAATCTGTGGACGCGAAATGCAGGTGAGAGATTTGAACTGCTTATTTTGAATGAACAATGTTTTGACGTGGCGATTTAGCTGCGGCGAAGACAGCCATGTCTCACTCGTGGAATGGAGGGTGTCCTGAACATCAACCGCCATGCCCCCTGTACCTAAATGAAGAGTTCCAATAGATGAATGCTTCAAACCAATATTCTCAGCAGTCGATACCGATGGGAGTAGGGAAGATTGTGCCATGGACACATAACTTGGAATAAATACCATATACCGGACAGTGTTCGAGAGTTTCTACCTACTAAGCTATTTATTCAATACTTAATGTACTGGAGCTTTTAATTATATCCTTGCCCTGCTCCAATGCGGCCAGGGGGTTGCGTGCTTGCCACCATGAAATTTCCAGCTACGAGGTAGGGGAAGGTGGAGGATGTATAAATTAAAGCAAGTGTTTTAGAACACCCAATATATTCGGTTAAATCGATCCAAAACACGAGAAGTCTATCAACTTGTACTTTGCTGTAATGTATGTTCGAGTTCTGAGTTCAAGTTGGCGGACAGTTGGCGGAGTCAATCCCTTAGACATCCATCACGTGCTCGACATTCAGCTTGGCTCTGTACGACCATGACCTCTTCAATCCTCTTCTCCTCTTTTGCGCCCTTCCCTACTCTATCACTCTCGGTCCCTTCTGATACCCCAATATATGATCTCTACTCGCTTCTGCTTTCCAAATACCCCACACTCCCTGCTGATGATGATCTTCAAATTTCCACGCACCACGGCCTTCTGCCGACCCCCAGTTCCCCCATCTCATCTCTACACGGGAGCGCACATGAATCCGAACTAGTCACTTTGAGACTGGCACCACGTCTGAGGGGTGGCAAGGGAGGTTTTGGGTCGCAGCTGCGTGCCGCTGGTGGACGTATGAGCAGTCAGAAGACGAGCAACAATGATTCTTGCAGGGATCTGAGCGGGCGGAAATTGAGCACCGTCAAGGAGGCGAAGAAGTGCGTTAATTTTCTCAATGCATAAGCTGTGTTCTGACATGTATCTTATCTAGGCTGGCAGAATATCTTGAAGGCGAGCCCGCTCGCAAACGTGCAGCAGCAGAGGCACAAAAGGCCAAGCTCGAAGCGCTAGAGCGCAAACTTGGCATCACACCATCTGCTCCTGGGGGAGCCTCTGCGTCGGGGAGTGCTCCAGAACCTTTGGCCGGCAAGAAGCATAGGTTCGATGATACTGAGTATCTGGAACAGAGCAGAGAAATTGTGGATAGCGTCAAGAGCGCCGTTGCTGCTGGTAAATACCCATGCATTTCTCCCATATCATTTGACTCATTTGTCGATGCAGGTATGCTAAAGAAGCGCAAGAAGGCCAAGAAGAACCACTCACCGGAGGTAGCAGCGACCGGGGCGGATGCCGCGCCTGCCGCCCCGGCCATTGCAGCTGCGGATGCGATTGCGTCTGTAGCGGAGACTATCGTGCAGGCCGTCCCTGTCGGTGTGGTCACTTCGGCCATCGCCTCTGCGGAAGTTGGTGCTTGAGGAGATCACTTGCTGTGTCATTCCAGTCCGCTATTACAGTTGTGGTTGTTGTGTGTGTAGTATCCTTGCAGTTTTATATATGTTCTGCTCTTGTATATTCCAGTAGCCCTCCGGCCTCCGCCTTACTGAGATATGGCGACATCCAATGGCGGCAGCGGAATAAGTCATCAAGATATTCTTACTGATGTAGCTAGCGCTTGTTTTCATTTCCGCTTGTCGGCCGATTTGCCTGGCGCAACTCTTTGACTCCAACTTCGACGAGCTCTTTGACTGTACTCGCCATTTAGAGGACGCACTCTGCTGGTCGATACTATGCGCTTAGTATCTCAGCTGGTTCAGCCTCGCCTTTGGCCGAGACAATGTGGCCCGTGGAGGACTCTGGCTACAATTGCCCCAGAAGCCTCGCGTCTACCGCAAACTGTCATTGAAAAGGTAGTCCAAAGATATGCCGTGGGTCTCCCCGAGGGAAAGGTGGTCAAGGCTGGAGACTATGTGATGATACAGCCAGAGCATGTTATGACCCACGATAACACAGGCCCAGTCATTTCAAAGTGTGTAGCTTTCCTTCCTTGCAATCCTATAGCTCTAACCTGAACACGGGCAGATTCCAGTCAATCGGGGCGACACGGATAAACAACCCCAGGCAGCCGGTGTTCACTCTTGACCATGATGTGCAGAACAAGTCTTCCAAGAATCTCGCAAAATACGCATCTATCGAGGCGTTTGCACGCTCACATGCCATCGACTTCTATCCCGCAGGCCGCGGTATAGGTCACCAGATTCTTGTTGAGGAGGGTTACGCATTCCCAAATACGCTCACTGTCGCCAGTGACAGCCATAGCAATATGTATGGCGGTGTTGGCTGCGTTGGCACGCCCATCGTGCGCACAGATGCTGCCGCATTATGGGCGACAGGGAAAACGTGGTGGCAAGTCCCTCGCATGGTCAATGTTGAGCTGAAGGGCAAGCTCGCACCGGGGGTGACAGGCAAGGACGTCATCGTTGCGCTCTGCGGCTCGTTCAACAACGACGAAGTCCTCAATGGAGCCATCGAGTTCACTGGCGAAGGCGTGCCTTCACTCAGCGTGGATGAGCGACTCACGATCGCGAACATGACGACGGAGTGGGGTGCGCTGGTCGGTGTCTTCCCCGTAGACGAAACCCTGTTCAAATGGTACGACCAAGCATTGACGAAGCTTGAGCTGCGTACGTTTGCTGTCCCTGGAACATCGGTACCTACTCCCCCCGAACATCCCCGTATCAACCGCCGTCGTTTAGACGCGCTTCGTGCGACCCATTTACGGTCTGATGCTGGGGCAGCGTACTCGTCGCACCTCGTCTTCGACCTCTCTACTCTCGTGCCGCACGTATCAGGCCCAAACAGCGTCAAAGTGTCCACACCACTTCCCGAGCTCGAGGACGCTCATATCGCAATCCAGAAGGCCTATCTCGTATCGTGTACCAACTCGCGCGTATCGGACATCGCAGCTGCAGCCGCGGTCATGAAGGGCCACAAAGTTGCACCGGGCGTCTCTTTCTACATCGCCGCCGCCAGCTCCGCCGTCCAGCAGGAATCGGAGGCTCTGGGCTACTGGGACACCCTCATTGCTAGCGGTGCCCAGGTCTTGCCTGCGGGTTGTGGGCCGTGCATTGGCCTGGGGACCGGGCTGTTAGAAGAGGGAGAGACGGGTATCAGCGCGACCAACAGGAATTACAAAGGCAGAATGGGCCATCCAAAGGCTCAGGCCTACCTTGCGAGCCCCGCGGTCGTCGCTGCCAGTGCAATCAAGGGCTATATTTGTGGCCCGGACAGCGTTGACGCGAAGAGACTCCCTCCCTCAGGTGCACCCACATTCTCGATGGCCAGTCCCGGCGCAGCTGCATCATCTGCAGTCGCTGAGAGCAAGGAACCACTGCTCAGCGGATTTCCTGAAAAGTTCGAGGGCCCATTACTTTTCGCCCCGCAGGACAACCTGAATACCGACGGCATTTACCCGGGTAAGTATACGTACCAGGACGATATCACGCTTGAGCGCCAGGCAGAGGTTGTGATGGAGAACTACGATCCTGCGTTTGCCGCTCTCGTCGCATCGTTTGCGGGGCAGCCTCAGGACCAAGTGACCTCGACGAAACAGGGCGTAATCTTGGTCGCAGGTTTCAATTTCGGCACCGGCTCGTCGCGTGAGCAAGCTGCTACCGCGCTGAAAGCTGCAGGCGTGCCGATTGTGGTTGCTGGCTCTTTTGGGGATATCTTCAAGCGCAATTCGATCAACAACGGGCTCGTTTGCATCGAGTGCCCAGAGCTTGTGCAGGACCTCACGGAAGCGTACGCCAAAGACGCGAAGCGCGGAGCAGGCGGCTGCAAAGGCGAATTGACTGTGAATGAAGGGCTCAGAGTCCAGATAGGGATGGAAGATGGAAGCCTCACAGTACATGGCTTGGAGGGTGGGGAGCGAACCTACAAGGTGCAACCCGTTGGTACAAGTGTGCAAGAGCTGTGGGTGTGCGGGGGTCTTGAGGGTTATATTCTCAAGTCTATTCAGGCGGATACGCCATGATCCTAGATCCAAAAAGTATTATATTACTTGAAAATTTGTATTGATAGATGTCAGATGGAATATGATAAGTAAAGGAAATCATCACAGAGTGGGGGAGTGGGCTGGTTTACATATGATAGTGGCTACAGGCGACAATGATATGTGAAGTTGTATGCGACATATCGGTGAATGAGAAAGTCCTTAAGAACCGCACATTAGAGTGCGGGGTCCCACACGCTTCGTTCCTGGATGCTGAGACCAGACGGGGAGGCACGAGTCTTGGCGAATTTCTCGCCTAAGACGGCCAGCTTGGAGCGATATTCGTCCATGCCAATGTAAGCTCCGCACATGCGACGATTGCCATCGAATGCTGAGCGCCCGTGTAACACGCGGTGGTTGTTGATAACTACATCGGATAAATGAGTTAACTCGGGGAATGGGAGAAAAACAACGTACCAACTACCGTGCCGGGGGTCAATTGTGTCCAATATTCAGAGTCAGGGCTCGTAATGAGCCTGTTCCAAGTCCGAATGGCATTGTACCTGACCATCAAGTCAATCTTCTGTCGCGAACAGATTTGGAAAAATGCATACCACTCGTCTACAGCAGAGGGCTCCAGAGCATTCATGACACTCCTATCGTCGTTATTCCACCTGACTTTCGTCAGCTCCCCTGTCACATTATCGTGGCTTAACACAGGGAAACCGGACGCTGGGCTGGGCCTGAAAAATTCGCTGGCTTCCCCGGCTGCGTGAGAAGGAACGGAGACGCGAGACAGAGTTTCGTAAACTTCGGGATGGAGCTCTTTCATGATAGAAGCGACGTAAAAGCCGTCAACTAGGAGCGTGGCTCCACCTGTGCCCTCTGTGTGAGACAAAAGATGGAAAATTTGGAGGCCACAGGGATCAGTCTGATATTAATCGCGTGAGTGATCTAAGACTGGTGCTGACGATGATGTGAGCCATACGAAGTAAGTGTTGTCGGTGTGAGCACCGAGCGCTAGCGTGGTATACGCCATGTCGCCTTTGGCAAGATCAGCCGTGAAGTCCCAAAATTTGCCGTCTGTCAGCAGCTCAGTGTAAGCAAACGAAATGCGTAGTTATTAAACGCGTACATTGCGTTTCACGGATGAAAGATATCCGCTTCGCAAGCTCCTCTGTGGCTTCCGCAGTCGGAGGGACACCAGAGACTAAGCAAAAGCCAAAACGATCCTTAACGACGCCTATCAGCTGCTGTACGGTCATCGACGAGCTCAGAAGGCGCCAAAGACTCACAATCTTTTTCAACCATTTGTACAGGCCACGGTCATCCACGGTCATTGCTTCTTCGTATGTTACAGAAGGAGGAGCTTTCTCAATCTTAGCACCCCACAATACAGGCCTGACCAATTTAGAAAAAGACAGTGAGGCAAAGAAGTGGCACTCACTCCTTGGAACTATCATGCCGTTTAACGAGAGGGTCGTAAGAGTTCGTTTGGAGCCAAGACCATGGGTACAATGAGACATGGGGTTCTACGTCCGGCCCTGTGGAAATGTTCAACGCTGCATTTCAGGATTATGTGTGAGTGCTTACAAGTGACTTGCAAGCCGTCTGCCTTTGATTGGACATGAATTGGCTTGATCGCCGGTGAAATCTGAGGAATGATGAGAAGACTGGATTGACTAGGAGGTATGCAGCACACCTCAAATGTGTTGACGAGTCGTTGCTTTGTGATAGGGTGGAAGCATTTCGGACATCGACAATGGTCTCTCAACCATATATGATGACTTCGTAGCATCATCAGCTATTTCATGTTCTTGTCTTGAGCCCCATATTTGAGAAACGCACAATCTCGACCAGGTCCGTGTATCCCAACCGATAGCCACCTTTCGATCACCCATGCTGGCCATAGGTAAATCGTCATACTGAACTTCGGGCAATTTGTCAATTTGTCGGGCGAGCGTAGCCTCTGGCGCGGATTTGAGAGCCGCCGCCGAGCTACTTAATCGTATAGGGCTTGAAGACAAACCCCTTCGGCTATAAGCTGAAGCCATGTTCTACATAGCGTGTGCTTTCAGCTCTCCGCAGACAGTCAGGGCACGCAAACACTCACTGTGATTGCAAACACTCGCGACATGCAAGGCGCGCTCCGGGAACCTGCGAGCCTTCCAGCGAGGCGGGCCTGCCGTACCATCGCCCTAGATATATTCATGGACCACATAACGGAGGTCAAAGACGAGCAGCGAACGGCAGTGAACGGCGCGGTATCGATCGACTAATTCGGCATCAAGCTCGGAAAAGTTCAGTCAGCGCTCGGCAGGTGTCGGTCTTTGTTACGAATTCTGACCACAAACCTCCACAAACATCAACTCTTGTCCGGTAAAACCGTCCTGTACGAGTCACTTCGTCGAGTGAAGATTCACTGAGAGCTGGTATAAAACTCCGTAACATAGTACACTGCTACGTGGGGGCTGCCCTAGTAAGCACCGCTACTTGGGCTGGCATGGCATTCTTGACGTTTTGCATTGCTTGCTCTTCATCCAGAAACCTTCTTACGCGCAGCCCAATCGTTCTACACAGGGAATCCCTGCTCGCCAGGTCTTGATTCCTGCTGAAGCCACGAAATCCTTAACCCCACGTGACCCTCCTAATTAGAGGGACGTCTCGTCGCAGCTCTCATGTCAAAGCGCACGATAGATAATTTTTTCTACCCGTCAGTGTCTAAGAAGCTCAAACTTGCAGACGACGCGCCTGAAGCCGAAGGAAACGCGTCGCAGACCTCCTTCTCATCATACCCCACCTACCCGTTTCCCATTCCTGCGCTGCCCAAGGCCATTGCCGACGTGTTACCAAAAACGCCCTTCCAATCCCCACGAAATATTTCGGATCAGCCGAACTTGGATCTGCTTTACTTCGAGCCGTATTTTTCTCCTAAGGTCGCAAAGGAACTATTCGAGTTCCTACGTAGGGAGTTGTTCTTCTACCGAGTTCAATACCAAATCAAGCGATTCGGGCAGGAAACTGAAGTAAATACCCCTCGCTTGTGAGTCACACATGTGCCCGTGTTGCTTGTATTGAATTTCTCCAGCACGACGGTGTTCGGTGTTGACGCAACTTCGCTCTTCGCATCAGATGGGTCTGTCCAAGACAATCCAGACAATCTCCCTGATCCGAAATCCAAAACTTTGTTCCAGTATACGCCACGGCCATTACCCGAGTGCCTTCAACAGCTGCGTGTCTCTATAGAGTCTGCAACCAACAATACGTTCAACTTCTGTCTCGTCAATTATTACGCGTCTGGCTCTGATAGCATAGCCTACCATTCAGACGACGAACACTTCTTGGAGACAAACCCCACCGTCGCGTCGTTCTCTCTGGGCACGAGGCGAGACTTCTTGCTAAAGCATAAAACACCACAGCCTGGAACGACACCCTTGAAATTGCCGCTGGCCAGTGGGGATTGTGTGGTCATGCGCGGGGAGACTCAGCCAAAGTGGCTCCACAGTATACCAAAGCGGGCAGGGAAGGCGGGGGAGGGCGGCAGGATCAACATCACCTTCCGCAAAGCCATGATCAGGGAGGGCACGAACAATTACTACAACTACAATGTGGGCAAAGGGGAGCCGTTTAAGTGGAGTCAGCGCGAAGGTAAGATGGTGAAGTGGACACAGTCGGCGTCGGCGTCCGGGAAGTGAGTAATAAGTGAGTCCAAGTTTCCCTACGCCTGGTAACAGCATCTGAAGGTAACAGCCCACCGGCCAGTTTAAGCAGGTCTCCCGGCCATGGCAGGGGAGGGAATGGGCACATCCCTAGACAAAGCCAAATGTAATAAATGTCAAATACATTACATGCCTTTGTCGACGACAGACGACGAAATGCAAACATTATGAAACTTAGTACATCTTTGCTCATAAATATCACTCGAATTCACTCCTCCAGCACAATTGGTGTTATTATTTGGCGTCCATTGACGTCTCGGTCTTTGTTGAGCACTTCGATCGAAGATGATCGATCTGGCTCAAATAGATCTCATTTCTTATCCTGCGACGACTGCCTGACCAACTCGCTATTCATTGCCAGAGCTACACCCAATATGTCACTTACAACAGCAGAAATGGCTGCTGAACTTGGAATCAACGTCACCACTACCATCATCCTCACAAATGCGCAGAGTACGTTTAAAGCTCGGCAGCAGGACGGACAAGAGCACGTTCGAACCTATCAGTACATGATCAGCCTCCTGCGGGTCATGGGCTTGGTATCACCCAAGGACGGCCGTCCGCTGGTTCGATTTAGACGCAGTCCAGTGCGAATGGAAAAGCACTTGACGCCTGAAAAGTGTCGGGGAAGAGAGTTGGGTATACTGCTTGAAATGCAAGATGATGTCGATGTTAAAAAGGTAAGCTTACACGTGTAAAGTATTTTGAACTACAGCGCTGAGTGTATACATTAGCTCCTAAAGGCTTGGGGAAAGCTCAGTAAATGGGGAGAGCGTAGGACGCTGGTGAGGTGGCCTTACGACAAAAAAGCTGCAGCTGCAGCTGCATCTGCAGCAACTGTACCCAATGCTTTTTCAACTGATGCTCGAGACTCCTCTGGGAGCTCCGATGATGACAAAAGCGACGCTGAAGATGATGAAGAGGCAGGAGAACATCCGGCTGTTGAGGGCGAAGTAGGTTATCGATCTATATCCTTCAAGCAAGGCTAACTATTTACAGAAACAGGTATCGTTCGCGGATGCCACAGCTTCAGATGTTGGCCTGGATTCAACCCCGAAAAAGAATGTGGTCAAGCATAGGCATGATCCGAGAATGTTCGAATCTCAGTCCAGTCAGCGGCAAAGATTTAGGGGCGATTTCACACATTGATATTTGCATCACCTATATGCATCATAGACCGATGAACTGTCCAATTACACGGTCGAATTAGGCGCACAGGAGATCTTAGAGGTCGTTGCCGCTATGTAAATTGTTGACGCTATTAAAGCTGTCACGGCCCGCGTCCGCATGGGCGTCGGAATTCAATTCATTGAGTTGCATCGACTAGCATCGACTGCACACAGCTACAGGCCACAGCCAAAAAAAATGTCATAGAATAAGTACTCAGGACCATTACGTAAACCACCGATATCGCATAGACTAATGTTGCCGTTGTCTGCTGTCATGCTATTTACTTACCACCGATAACGCAGCATACGCGTAGAAATCTTGCCGTTGTTCCCAGATGCTGTACACAAATACCTACCACCGATAACGCAGGTACGCGTAGACACCTCGCCGTTGTGCCCAACGTCATGCTATATACAAATACTTACCACCGATAACGCAGGTACGCGTAGACACCTTGCTGTTGTGCCTGGCAGGTCATACTATATAACAATACTGAGGTCGGCATGTTCACACATCATCAATACCCATCCCCACCTGCAATTGAAATGGGAATCATCTACTCAACGTTTATTCAGACCTTCCCTCCTCGAGCCAAATGGTCAACCAAAGAAATTCCTGATCTGTCGGGGAAAGTCGCTGTAGTTACGGGCGCAAACACCGGCATTGGATGGGAGACTGCAAAGGTAAGACCATCACTGAGGGTTGGCCGTTGCGCTGTGGCAATTTCTGAACACCCTACAAACAGGCTTTGTTAGAGCATAACGCGAAAGTCTACATCGCAGCCCGGAGCCCGGAAAGAGCGCACAAGGCCATCGAAGAACTGAAGTCCGTGACCGGAAAGCAAGCGTATTTCCTGAAACTGGACCTAGCAGACCTGAAGTCTGTCAAAGCGGCGGCGGCGGAGTTCAACAGGTTGGCTCTTGAGACCGACCTTAACCGGCGAATGACTGACTGATTGCATTGAATGACCAGCAAGGAACCGGAGTTGCACATCCTCTTCAACAACGGCGGAGTCATGGCGCCGCCCGTAGAAGAGTTGACAGCGGATGGGTATGATCTTCAATTCGGGACGAACGTTCTCGGGCACTTCTACTTCACCAAGCTTCTTCTTCCCGCCCTCCTGGCCGGTACAAAGACAAGCGATGATGGCCACGTCAGAGTCGTGAATACATCCTCGTTGGGGCATCTTTTGGCTGGCTTGGATTTCAACACTTTCAAAGATAGTCCGGCAAGGAAGAAGGCAGGTACCCAGAATCTTTACGCGCAGAGCAAGAATGTACGTTTCTCAATTATATTTTCCCGTTAGCCGAGGTTTTAACGTTACACAGGGAAATGTCGTCTTTGCCACCGAACTCGCCCGCCGATACGGCGTTCAAGGCATTGTCTCCACATCTCTCCATCCAGGCAAGTGGCCAAAGCCACCCATGTAAACGCAACGCGTCGCTAAACACCGAATATATGCAGGCTATATTGGAACGGACCTGGCACGGCATTTCAACTTGGAAAATCCTTTGATAGCTTTCGTTGTAAGTGCGATGTTTACGGTGCAGTGAGTCCCGCTGACGTTGCATCGCTTCATGCTAGCTTCGGCTATCCTACCAGCCCTGGCAAGGGGCATTGACCCAGCTTTATGCCGGAACTTCACCTGAAGGGAAAGATTTCAATGGCAAGGTAAGAACAGGATCTGTGCATATCTCGAGTTTTCACTGATTTTTTTCTGCATAACTGCCAGTATCTAATCCCGTTCGCCCGCCTGGGCTCCCCGCACGCAAATACCCGGGACCCCAAACTGGGCGAAGATCTCTGGACGTGGCTAGAGGAGCAGACAGAAGGGATTTGAGCGCATATTTGCCACCCACTTTTGTACACCCATAGTTCCAGTGAATTGTTTAATATCAGTTTGAGTGCTTCCAGGAGCTCTAAGCCCTTAGCCTCACAGTCTCAGACAAAAGTTGAACAAGCAGTTTGCCGGCGGGGAACCGCCCATGCTACACGAAAACAGGGGACCGGGTCTATGCCGCCGCGCATGCATTCTCCGATTTGCGACAGGTTGTGACGTCTATGCGCCAGCGCCATTTGCTGGATACCTCGTTGCCACAGTATGAAGTGCAGCCATCAATGCAAGCGCGAGTTGATATCAGTTTTCATGCATCCGAATAGTGTTCAGATGGGATTTGTGTACTTATATGCCATTGCAACTTTGAAAGACGCGTTGGCCAGCAAGCACGGAAACTCAATTTCCGACGCGTTAGGTTCAGCACGTCGCGTTCTCATCCCAGAACTTCTCATCCCAGATAAGAATCATTCTCGCAGCCCCTCGCGTCGTCCGTCCCATCGTTTATACAGGGTCTTCGCCGCCAAGTTTTCGTGAGGCATCCGCAGATAAGCAGGTTATTGCTCTAAAGCCCCACTGCGCCACGTTGCATCCAGCGCAATGTCCGTAAGCTGAAGACCACCAACGGAGGAGGGGGTCTGTGTGGGCGTGTCAAGCGCTGAGATGCGTGCTGAGGGGAAGATGTGTACCTCAGAGTTGTCCGAGTCGTCATACAACCGAGAGTTGAGCATCGAGAGCACAGAGTTCATGTATAGTTTGCCTAACATGAAGTCGAATGCCAGGTGTCTGTTGCGAAGTCACATTAATATCGATGCGTGGGCTGGAGGGCCGGGTGCCACTCACGGTCCATTTGACTGCAAAAATTTAGTTGTTGGCATAGTGGCACTTGGAAGGAAGGTAGGGAACGTACCACAAATGTGACGAGACACACGATACTCCCAAGCGAGGTGACCATCCCAGTCGCCAATGTCACTGCACAGATCGTAGGATTAGAGAGTGGTGCACGCATGCCAATGGATCGTAACGAACTTGAGATGAAGCGACTGACTGTGTCGCCTGAAGAGAATGCGTTGCATCTTCGCTTGCACTGTGCATGAGGTGTTAGGATATGTACCACAATAGATAACTTAATTGACTGACGAAATACTGCGTAAGAGAGAATGCGGCGAGCGTGTCCGCCATTAGCGCGGATGCTAGCCATGTGGCTATTACGCTGTCTAGCTTTTCCCATTCGCTGTATTTAGCGAGGGGCATTATTGCGACGCCAGTCACAATGCTGGCTACTGCAACAAGATATCAATGGCGAAGTTCGAGTTATAGACGGGGACTTACTGAGGCCACTCGCACTGAAGAAAAATATGGTGTAGGTGAGCAGTCTTTTCCGAATCACGACGTGTACCGTCCACACGAAGTAAAATTGTGCTACGAATGCTGTCAATCCCTGAGCAACAAATCAACATCTAGTGGCTCAGAAGAATTCGAATGACAAAGGCACCGTCAAGATAGTTTCTGTCAATCTCCGAGGTTAGATCAAAGGTCAGATCACGTAGCATCTCAGGCAATCACCTAGAGGTATCACTTTCCACAGCTTCAGTGGCGACCTTAAGGCATAACACTTGGTTCACTCACACCAGGTATGCCAGCTTGATCCCTCTGTAACGAAGACGTTCGCTGGGATCGTCATCAGAGTTGAGGTGCAAACGAAGAGGTAGGAGGACGAACTCCGGAAGATGATTAATGCGTCGTATAGATAGCAGGAAACGAGTGTGGTTTGGAATGTTTCTAGAAAGAACAGAGAGAATACCTAGCTCAAAGGATTGCTTCAGTAGGCCGCAGCTGGGACGATCAGCCTTGGGGAAAAAATCGCACCAAGCATTTGATCCATAGCTTCACGTCTGCGTAATGAACATGAGCCAGGCTGACACCTATGCTACGGTTCACAGGAAACGCACAAATGGCTCGTCGCAGGTAGTGGTATATCTGTGCGAGCTCTACGCCATACAACGCCAGAGCGACTACGACGCCCAGCAAGAACGGTCCCAGGCTAGCAATAGTCAAGTTAAATCAACACAAGGGTTCGGAGGGCGACGTACGAACGAATCGCTGGATTATAGTCAGAGGCCATCTGCGGGGAAGTAAGTCAGAGGAGAGTGTCGGTGCAACTGCAGAAATAAGATCAACGGTTTCAAAGCATTTGCCAGCACAGGTTAGGGGGGTAATTTGCAACTTTGCCGGCATCACGCTACTGAACTGGAAGCTTAGTATGTCCAAAGTATGTACATAAGTAGCTGTGACGAAGTTGTTCTCCCGCGCCGGCGCCATTATTAATATTATCCGGGGACCTAAAGCCCAGCGCCAGCTATGCTACAGTTCGCAAGAAACGCACAAATGGCTCGCCGCATGTAGTGGTACATCTGCGCGAACTCCATAATACAAGGCCAGGGCGATCAAGAAACCTAGCAAGAACGGTGCAACAGTCAAGTTACAAGGGTTCGGAGGGCGATTGGAGGGCGACGTACGAAAAAATCGCTGGATTATAGCCAGAGACCAACTGCGGGGAAGTACTAGATCTGGGGAGGTTTCAAAGCATTTACTAGGATAGTGCTAAGTGAAAATGTAATCTATAACTTGCCGGCCCATCACACGTGCTCCATGATGGGGATAGCAAGTATATTCGCAGGTTCGTGGGCTGAGGGCACAGTGGTCGCTTAAGGGTTAAGCCTTAATGAAGGGTTAAGGCAATTAAGGCATTAAATTAAGGCTTAACTGGTTTTGCCCGAGATTCCCAGCCCTTAACGGTGGCTGCATCATGATAACGCAAGTGACATGTATTTAGATACTTGTGGCACAAGAAATTTTCGTAGATTATCTAGGTCAATAAGACGCAGTATGGGGATCTCGCCCGCCATCCAACCAGCAAATCCATGTCGAAACGCTCGAAACATGAAAGCTGTCGTTGTGGATGTTAGCGTGAATAAAATATTGGACAGGCTTTCAAGGGCACACCTATCCAACCGAGCACTTTTCCTACTATCCTCATCCATGGTCCTTCTCCTTGTATCCCAACAAATAAAGGAAACGAAGCTTTGAGCGTCTTGATGGAATGTCAAGACGTCGTCAGTAAAGACACCGCGGCTAATACCCATGAGTACATAAGCAGTCCATAGCTGTTGACGTTGTTCCCTTGCACCAACCTTGCACCACCATTATCCTGGGACCTGGGTATCTTTGTTGCGGCCTAACTACGGGCTATAGCTCTGCCTTATCAGTACTTCATCATCTAGGCTGGCCTATAGCTATATATTATCGTTCGGAACGATAACGCAGCGACAGTGTGTCCGCGTAAACATCTTGCCATTGTGTAAACAACCAGCCAATTGCAAATTGTGCCCAGTGTCATACTCTATAACAAATATTCAGGTCGGCAAGTTCAAGTACCATCAATAGTCATCCCCACATGCGAAAATGGGAGCCATACACTCCTCGATCTCTGAGGCCTTCCCTCCTCGACCAGAATGGACCGCCAAAGACATTCCTGATCTGTCGGGGAAAGTTACTGTGGTTACGGGCGCAAACACCGGTGTTGGATGGGAGACGGCAAAGGTAAGACGAGCATTGAGGGTTGCGCTGTGGCAATCGCTAATCATCCAACGAGCAGGCTTTGTTAGAGCATAACGCGAAAGTCTACGTCGCAGCCCGGAGCCCCGAAAAAGCACACAAGGCCATCGAAGAACTGAAGTCTGTGACGGGAAAGCAAGCGTATTTCCTGAAACTAGACTTAGCAGACCTGAAGTCTGTCAAAGCCGCAGCGGCGGAGTTCAACAGGTTGGCTCTTGAGACCGACCTTAACCGGCGAATGACTGACTGATTGTACTAAATGACTAGCAAGGAACCGGAGTTGCACATCCTATTCAACAACGGCGGAGTCATGGCGCCGCCCGTAGAACAGTTGACTGCGGACGGGTATGATCTTCAATTCGGGACGAACGTTCTCGGGCACTTCTACTTCACCAAGCTTCTTCTTCCCACTCTCCTGGCCGGTACAAAGACAAGCGGCGATGGCCACGTCAGAGTCGTGAATACATCCTCGATAGCGCATATTTTTGCTGGCTTAGATTTCAACACTTTCAAAGATGGTCCGGCAAGGCTGAAGGCAGGCACCGAGAAACTTTACATGCAGAGCAAGAATGTATGTGCCTCGATTTTACCTGCCCATGCGCCCAGTTTTAAACTTTACACAGGGGAGCGTAGTCTTCGCCACCGAACTCGCCCGCCGATACGGCGACAAAGGCGTCATTTCCACATCACTCAATCCTGGTAAGTCACGGCGCAAGGCAGACCATGTAAACGCAACGTGTCTTTACCTTTATTAAACACTGGATTCACGCAGGGAATGTGCGAACTGAGCTGCAACGGCACTTAAAAGGCGCTGCGGCATCTATCCTCGTGAGTGTAATGCGTGCGATGCGGTGAGCCCCGCTGACCTCGGATCGCATCCTGGTAGTATTATATATCCTACCAGCCCTGGGAAGGGGCATTGACCCAGCTTTATGCCGGGACGTCAGTCGCAGGGAAAGATCTCAATGGCAAGGTAAGAATAGCATCTTCACATATCTCGAGCTTTCGCTGACTTTTTTGCATAACTACCAGTACTTAATCCCGTTCGCTCGCGTAGGCTCCGCGCACGCGAATACCCGGGATCCCAAACTGGGCGAAGATATCTGGACGTGGCTAGAGGAGCAGACAGAAGGGATTTGAACACATGTTTGCCACCCACTTTTTTACGCCATAGTTCCAGTGGATTGTCTAATATCAGTTTGCGTGCTTCCGGGAGCTCTCCATTCCTAGTTCACGCGTTTGGGAGTTGGATGCGACGAAGCACTAAATCTCACAATTCGAGACAAAGGTTGAACAAGCCATTTGTCGGCGGGAAACCAGCCACATTACCCCAAAACAGGGACCGGGTATATGCTGCCGCATATGCGTCCTCCGATTTGCGCCCATGCGCTCTCAAGTCTTCGGAGAGTAAACCTACCAACATCTTACACGAAGTTAGCACATCATAGCATAATTTCGGTGTTGAAAGCGATTCCAGGATGCAGCGCTAGGAGCATTTATCTTGGGAGTGTATATGCAGAGAATCCCAGCAGCTGGTCGGGAGAATAAGTGCCCTTGAGATTATAATTGACCGTGACGAATAATTTTATATGAATACCCTCTGAATGCAATCTGAATGGATCACATGCCAATTGGGAGACGCATTAGTACCCTACCACCTTTCTCCATTAACAACGAAGGCTAGGGTTAAACGGGCAGCTTATTGTTCCAAAGCCCCACTGCGCCACGTTGCATCCAGCGCCATGTCCGTGAGCTGAAGGCCGCCGATGGAGGAGGGAGTCTGTGCGGGCGTGTTAAGTGCTGAGATGCATTCTGAGGGGAAGATGCGCACCTCAGAGCTGTCCGGGTCGTCATACAATCGGGAGTTGAGCATCGAGAGCACAGAGTTCATGTACAGCGCGCCTAACATGAAGTCGAATGCCAGGTGTCTGTTGTGAAGTCAGATTGATATTGATGCGTGGATTGGAGGGCCGGGTGACACTCACGGCCCTTCTAACTGTACAAAGATAATTATTAGCATTGTGGCATTTGGAAGGAATGCATGGCACGTACCATAAATGAAACGAGACACGCGATGCTCGCGAGCGAGGTGACCATTCCAGTCGCCAATGACACTGCACAGATCGGATTAGGGAGTGGTGCACGCACGTCAAGGGAGCAGAATGTACTTGAAATGAAGCGACTAACTACGTCGCCTGAAGAGGATGTGTTGCATCTTCG
The DNA here is from genome assembly GCA_001630335.1 of Athelia psychrophila. NCBI lineage: Eukaryota > Fungi > Basidiomycota > Agaricomycetes > Atheliales > Atheliaceae > Athelia > Athelia psychrophila. Next base: position 531,087 of record KV417509.1, on the reverse strand, counting down.
CTTGCCCTGTGCATGAGGTTTTAGTATATGCACCACAATAAACAGCCTAATTCGCTGACGAGATACCACGCAAGAGAGAGTGCGGTGAGGGTGTCCGCTATTAGCATGGATACTAGCCATGTGGTTATTACGCTGTCTAGCTTTTTCCATTGACTGAATTTAGGGATGGATATTGATGTGACGCCGAACACAATACCGGCCACTGCAACGAGCTATCAATGGCGAAGTTCAAGTTATAGATGGGGACTTACCAAGGCCACTTGCACCGAAGACGAAAATGGAGCAAGTGAGTAGTCTATTCCGAATTACCACGTGTACCGTCCTCAGGAAGAACAATTCTGCTAGGAATGCTGTAAATCCCTGAGCGGCGAATCAGCATCCGGTGGCTCAGAAGAAGTCGAATGACAAAGGCACCGTCAAGATAATTTCTGTCAATTTCCGAGGTTAGATCAAAGGTCAGATCACGCAGTATTTCAGGTAATCACGTAGGGGTAATACTTTCCACAGCTTCAGTGGCGAACTTTAATATATAACACTTAATTCACTCACTCCAGGCATTCCAGCTTGCTCCCTCTGTAACGAAGACGTCCGCTGGGATCGCCATCAGAATTTTGAGGCGCAAACGAAGAGGTAGAAGGACGAACTCCGGAAGGTGATTAACGCATCATATAGATAGCAAGAAAGGATTGTGATTTGGAGTGTTTCTAGACAGAACAGAGTGAGCACCTAGCTCAAAAGATTGCTTCAGTAGGCCGCAGCTGGGACGGTCAGCCTTGGAAAAAAAGTCGTACCAAGCATTTGATCCATAGTTTCACATCTGCGTAATGAACATGAGCCCGACACCTATGTTACGGCTCACAGGAAACGCACAAATGGCTCGTCGCAGGTAGTGGTACATCTGCGCGACCTCCACGCCATACAACATCAGAGCGGCCACGACACCCAGCAAGAACGGCCCCAGGCTAGCAACAGTCAAGTTAGGTCGACACAAGTGTTCAGAGGGCGACGTACGAACGAATCGCTGGATTATAGTCAGAGACCATCTAGGAAGTATGTCTGGGGAGGGCGTCGGTACAACGGGAACAAGACCAAGGCAACAAACGGTTTCTAAGCATCTTCCGGGAAAGTATTCAGGATAATTCAATTCAGACACTGCGGCGCGCTAATATTGACAAACCTAATAACTCTCGCGGCAGCAGAACCCCTTACGGACGGTTACCCATGCTTAGGCATCGGGCCTTTTTCTCGACACGCCACAGCGCGGTCAAGTCGCCACTTCTAAAGCAATTCCTCTCGATCTCGATACTGGCGCGGTAGGTGAGCACGCTGTCGGCGGAGAAACTGATCCTGATGCATTGAATATAATTAATGACGGTACTTCTGCGCCTTTGTTAGGCTTTTGCATGTATTTAAAGGTCAGTTTGTGTCCCAAAGGCCATTTGTTGTACGTGTTCCCCCTCCAGAGTGAGCCAGGGTGGGTGAGCGCTCACCTTTTGATATCTCTATCAGCTCAGTGTGCCACAATATCCATGTGTCAATCCAAGTCAATCTCACTTTAAACACTCCATTGGACGTACAGCGACCGGCTAAGGTGTCATTATTTGGTGGTTTTGCCGGATACCAAGGATTGTGTATATGAAATCGGACGGCCCCAGCATGAAAACAATACTATTACATACATTACCATCAACATCGGTTTAATTTAACGTACCACCAGAACGCTCACCGACCTTGCACCGACCACACCGTTGTCAAGATTGAGAAGGAATTGCTGCAGAAGTGATGGCTTGGCGTGGCGAGCCAAAGGTCCGGGTTACCGTATAAAGGATTTCTGTTGGCGCGAGAGATCGGCCTGTTACATGTTACATGTTACACAGCGCGCCACAGGGTTTCTGAATAGAATTATGTACTGTAGAATGGAATTGTATTGGAAAGTTAATTTGCACCTTTACCGGTAAGTACATACTTATCACTATATTATATTGCTGTGACGTCGTGTATTCCGGCAAGCTCGGGCGCCATTAATTGTCCTGGGAGGTTTTTTTGGGTCTAGCTCGAGATCAAATCAAATTGGCACCGCTCTTAATGCTGATTTGGCGACGCCCGACGGCCCCAGTCTTTGGGATTTCGCCCTCAAACTCTATTCTCAAAAAGGTGATTTCTCACGACGTCGTCGGTCGCACTTGGCTGTCATGCTACAGTCATCCCCCCCTGAGTGATACACCAGATGCTCAATGTATAGTCCCACAGCATTTTGATAGTTTGGATAATATACAATGGATAGATCTAGTATATGAAATTTTACGGTAAAAAAAATCGGAGTGATTGAGGATGAAATGAGGACGAGAGGTAGATTCGGCGCGGGTGATACACCGGAAGTGACTAGCCCGCGTCAAGTTGCAGCGACCTGCTTGTCGTCTTGCCTGGCTCTCTTGGTGATTTCTATGTGTTACCAGTACACTAAGAGGGTATATATACACCTATAAATGAGTCTTTTACGCATGGACTGTCATTGCAAGTGGTGAAACGAGGAGATGAAGCAAGGACGCGACGCGATTATTGGTGCGCACATGACTTGATTACATCAGTGTTTGGGGACGCCAACGAAATGTCGAGCTTACCAACAGATTACAGACGAGGTACGAGTCAGTTGTAGTATGTCTAGGAGAGACTAGCTGTCATGCTAGTCCTGCTTCCTTTACCACACACACTTACGAGCTCTTACGACCATCCTTACGAGTCCTCAATATCCTCTCTACTCTCTCCATCATCCTCCTCGCCCTCGACAACTACGCCCCTTCGATGTGCCCACCACCTCAGCACCTCACCGCACCACCGCTGCCAGCAACGCCTACCGCGTTGTGGCATGCATGCTGCAGCGCGTACAGTGCATTGCCAGCAAACAGCCAGAACGGCATGCACGCCGACACGTCGCGACCCCGACAGTGGATACGACGAGGAGGGCAGGGGGGATGGGGTGATATGACACGTTGGGTATGTCAATTACACTAAGGTATGACCATGGCTGCGTGCTCTGCTCCCTCCCCGGGCTCTGCTCCCCCTCCCCGGGCTCTGCATCCCCTCCTCCCTCCCTCCTGCTCCATACATGCTTTGATCCGACTCTCTCTCTCTCTCTCTGCCTTAGTCTAATGTACGCTTTTCGACAATAAAAATCTAATTTAAATCTCATCCTGTCGCTGTGGTTCTAAATATTTATTTGAGAGCCTCTAAGAACCCCTGCTTCCCTAGTATCTGCTGATTGCCCGCTGCTCATACTTTGGTGAAATCCGTGAATAAATGACATCACATACACGTGCCTCCGCCCGCCGACAGGCGGCGACGCTAGGAAAGTCTTCTAGTGCGACAGCAAAAGCGCGACCGACGATGTCGTGAGAAATCACCTTTTTGAGAATAGAGTTTGAGGGCGAAATCTCTCCAACTGACGGCCCCGATGGCAAAAACTAACGGCGGCGACGCCGTCCTCGTCGTCGTTGTGAACAAGGAAGTATGATTGAGTTTGTACGATCTAAGAACCCGTATGCAAGGTTCTTCAATTTCTGTGGCTTCATTACATGTTCCCACACTGGCACAGCTTTTTCAACATAGAATTATAGTACACAACTTGCTATAGCCCCCTCACGCCGAGAAAGCATTATGAGGCGGTTCTTCATTTTTGAAAATAGTAAGGCACTATAATCTGGCCTTCAATGGAAACATTTTCTTCCCCTCTTTGCCCCCAAGCCGCCAATACTCTCCGAGTCTGTGCAACTCCGAAAAGATGTATACAAATATTTCAACACCATTATGAATTATAGCTCATCTATGCGCTATGCTACAAACATACTTGATCTTCTCAAGGGTCTCGCCGCGGACACCTCTAGCGACACTCACTTCTCATACCGACGTCACATTGCACCTGCAACAGGTAACTAGTGACTGCACACTCCTTTTCCCCAAAGTCCAAAATATTGAGAGTCCGATACAAGTCGAAAAGGTAATTTTGAGGGCGGCCAGATAGTTTGATATTTTCAAGTCGAGAGTCGAGAACTGTCTTTTGGTGCTAGAATCTCGTCATCATGTAGCATATAGTCGCTCGGCATCTGTAATATGATTCCTCGCTGGCTTGTTCTTCTACTCTATGTTCTTAGGTCCTAAAACTGTCGAGAAGAGGAAACGAGAAACGGGACAGAACGCGACGAGATTTCCAGAATTCAAACACCGCTCTGAGGTCTAGCATATCCCTCGGCTGGCCTAAAAAAATAAAAAATAACGCCCTTTACCTGCCAGATACTGCCAACGCCAATGCCAATCGCCCAATAACTGCTGCTTAAATTTAAACACCGTTTAAGCCATATGTATGCATGTACACATCGGAACAGGCACTGAGTACTGACCATTCGACACTGGGGGACAACGGGGCGGACAGAAGCATCCTATATGCACATATTGTCAATTGACACATACACTCTGCCAGTTTACTCGGCAGCATCGAGACTCGTCCTCAGGCAAACTTGTATTTTAAGCAGCGACCAGGGTGGTTTTGAGCGATTATTTAAATCGCCTCAAAAGCAGTATCGTGGTTTTGCGCGTACAGCAGCAGGCTGTGTCGGTGGCATATTTGGAAGGGCTATCAGTGTGATAGCGAACGACAACAGCACACCAGAGCAGTGCCCGCGCGCTCTCAAGTTTTCAGAGTACACCTACCAACATCTCACACGAAGCTAGCACATCATAGCATTATTCCGGTATTCAAAGCGATTCGAATGTAGCGCTATGAGTATTGAGCATCTACCCTGCGAGTGTATGTGCAGCGAATTCCAGCCGGTCGGGAGAATAGGTACCCTTGCGAGTCTAACTGACCGCGACGGATAATTTTGTATGGATGTCGCTTCTGAATGGGTCGCATGCCAATTGGGAGACGCAGTACGCAGCAGCACCCTGCAATTTTTCTTCATTAAAACAACGGCGGGGGTACACGGGCAGCTTGTTGTTATTGCTCCAGCACCCCGCTGCACCACGTCGCATCCAGCGGCATGTCCGTGAGCTGCAGGCCGCCAGCAGAGGAGCGGGTCTGGGTCTGTGCGGGCGTGCGGGCGTGTCAACTTTCAAGCGCTGAGATGTGTGCGGGGGGGGGAGATGCGACGATGCGCAGTACGTACCTCGGAGTCCGAGTCCGGGTCCTCGTACAGCCGGGAGTTGAGCATTGAGAGCACGCAGTTCACGTACAGCTTGCTCAGCATGAAGTCGAATGCGAGGTGCCTGTTGCGACGTCAGATTGTCAGATTAATGTGGATGCGTGGATGCGTGCGGAGGGCGGGCCACGGGGTGAATCGTGATACTCACGGTCCATTTGCCTGCACAGCGATAATTAATCATTATTGGCATTAATATTGTGGCATTGCGAAGGAAGACAGGAATGCAGGACAAGTACCATGAATGTGATGATGCACACGATGCTCGCGAGCGAGGTGACCATTCCGGTCGCCAATATCACTGCGCAGATCGGGGGGTCAACTTGGAGCGCGGTGCGCGCATGTCAAGACTCAAGGGAGCGGAACGCACTTGAGATGAAGCGGCTGACCGCGTCACCCGACGTGAACGGGTTGCGCCTTCGCTTGTTCTGTGCATGGGGTTTTAGTACATGCACTGCAATAAACAGCGTAACTCGCTGACGAGATACCGCGCAAGAGAGAACGCGGTGAGGGTGTCCGCTATCAGCGTGGACACCAGCCATGTGGCCATCGCGCTGTCCAGCTTTTTCCATTGCACGAAATTGGGGACGAATATTGATGTGAAGCCGAACACAATGCTGCCCACTGTAGCAAGCTATCAATGGCGACGTTCGAGTTAAAGACGGGGACTCACCGAAGCCAGTTGCGCCGAAGAAGAAAATGGTGTAGGTGAGCGGTCTTTTCCGAATTACGACGTGCACCGTCCACAGGAAGAACAATTCTGCTATGAATACGGTCACTCCCTATACGGCGGATCAGCGAATCAGCGACCAGTGGCTCAGCAGGGTTCGAATGGCAAAGGCACCGTCGAGATGATTTCTGCCAGTTTCCGAGGTTAGATTACAGGTAGGATCACGTAGTAGTTCAGGTAATCACGTAGGGGTAACACTTTCCACAGCTTCAGCGACCAACGTAAGGGTAAGGCATATTACTTGGTCCACTCACTCCAGGCATTCCAACTGCTTTTCACCACTGTAACCCCGATATCCGCTGGGAGCGCCATCAGTGTTTTGAGGCGCAAACGAAGAGGCGAAGAGGCAAAAGGACGAACTCCGGAAGACGATCAATGTTTTGTATATTTGGAAGGAAAGGAGCGTGCTTTGGAATGTTTCCAGTAAGAACAGAGAGACCACCTAGCTCAAAGGAGTGCTTCAGCAAGCCGCGGCTAAGACGATCGACTTGGAAGAAAAGGCGCACCACGCATTTGATCCATGGTTTCACGTCTGCGTAATGAACATGAGCCCAACACCTATGTTATGGTTCGCAGGAAACGCACAAATGGCGCGCCGTAGGTAGTGGTACATCTGCGCGACCTCCACGCCGTACAGCACCAGCGCGGCCACGACACCCACCAAGAACGGCCCCAAGCTAGCAACAGTCAAATTAGGTCGACAAAAGTGTTCAAAGGGCGACGTACGAACGAATCGCGGGATTGTCGTCAGAAACCATCTGCAGGGAAGTGTGAGTGAGTGTCCAGCAACGGTCAAAGCATTTGCCAGCTGGGCAGTACTGCTACTAGGTTAGGCTACTGTGCCGGCATCCCAATATTAGCTGTGACGTCATGGGTATCCCGGCCAACCGGCGCCATTACATAATAGCTCTTGTTGCGGGCCGGAGTGCTGCCACCGGTGCGAGAGCGAGTTGATCTCAGTCTTCAAGCCCTCTAGCCTCGTCTTGTTGTACGCATACCAGCCCTTGTATACTGCTAGCTCGGATGTCCATGGTGTTACCAGTAGGAGTTCTATGAATTGGAGCCTGGAGGTACATTGAAGGGCAGAAAATTTCTACAACGCTAGGTCAGTGGGTGTTCAACTTCGATATAACAACTGATGCTCCAAGTACTGACCTGATCGACTGGAAAGCCCTATACAAGTTCCAAAGTTTATGAATGACCACAAAATAAAACGTGGTGCCAGCCGTCCACACTGCTGAGTGCATCTCTCCGTATAATTCACAGTAGCCTAAGCAAAGCCCAAGTATACCAATGTGGTGGTTAAAAAAATGTTATATTGGCTTGCTAGCAGATGATAAACTAATCAGGTTAATAAAACATCTAGCGCGAAACGGGCGTGTAGGTGGCTGCGTCTCGTAGGATGGCTTGAATGACGGGATGCGCGGTCGTTTGAGCATTGAGTGTCCATGGGCGGGGATCAAGTGTTAGGGGTGGAGTACCTGGTCTGCCATTTTTTGGTTTAGGTCCGCTTTTTGTGTATTTTACGATTAACTTGCCCTCCTGAGGCATCGGGATTCGATTTGCAATGTCGGGATGACTGACGGTGACAGGGGTGTGTAACCCTGGCGCCACCAGCTTACTTCATACTTACCTATTCGGGCCATGTTTCTTACTTATGTTCGAGATTTACCTTTGTCTATTCCTTAGCTTCTTACCACGCTTCGGAATAGGTTCGTCTTCTCATTCATTTCATTTACTCTATTCTATGTACCAAGCTTCTTACCACGCTTCGGAATAGATCTTCATTCTGTTTAGCTTTGGCCTGATTTAGTGGAGTCGGATAAGTGTCAGACAGGCGTGAAGCTGTAGGGTTAGGGCGTGCTTGCGCACTCTCAAAGGGACGCATAGAAGGGGACGCGGGAGCAGGGAAGGAGCTCCGTCGTTCACGTTCCTCACGAGTCTCCCACCCATTGTTCCTGGCTGGTGGAGCCCCGCGCTCGATGACCCGATCCCTGTCCAGACCTTCTCTATCCCAAGAGGCAGAAGGAGGACGAGTCTTGTAGTAATCTTCATCAGGCCCACTGTTCGGAGGTGCCTTTCCTTCCAGCGGCGGCCAATCACGTCGGAGCGTCTTCCACTAAATCAGGCCAAAGCTAAACAGAATGAAGATCTATTCCGAAGCGTGGTAAGAAGCTAAGTACATAGAATAGAGTAAATGAAATGAATGAGAAGACGAACCTATTCCGAAGCGTGGTAAGAAGCTAAGTACATAGAATAGAGTAAATGAAATGAATGAGAAGACGAACCTATTCCGAAGCGTGGTAAGAAGCTAAGGAATAGACAAAGGCAAATCTCGAACATAGGTAAGAAACATGGCCCGAATAGGTAAGTATGAAGTAAGCTGGTGGCGCCAGGGTTACAGGGTGATCATTTCAAGGATGCGGATGGCTAATCGATCAGGCTGCGTGCTGCCTGCAGACGAATACGCCTCGAAGCGGCACCAAGCCAAGCCTTATATATATAGACAGTAAGAAAAGGTCCAGAGACGATCTATACGGCGTACCTGAATATGGACTCAGTCTAGGTTGCTGCCCGACATCAAAAATTCTTTGAATGGCGCATTGCAGTCGTTCTCCGCCATAAGTGATGAAGGTCGGGGTCATATTGGTTCTTTCGAAATTTATGCAGAACCGCTGGGCCAAAGAATAATCAATCACTGGCCGGGATGTTGGCTTTTTTGTCTTGGTAATCCCGATCTTCTCCAACAGTGCGTCAACGTCCAACCCTTCATGTATTAGAAGATCCCGCAGCGGCAAATAGTTTGGATGATGAGCTCGTAGCGAGCCTAATGAAATTGCCCATGGATTCAGATTGGGATATAGTAGATCCCATCCGGACTTGAACGATGAAGGGCAATTGTCGTTGGTGACACGAAAGCGAATTTCCCACATCGCCTTCGCCTCGGCGACAGGAGAGTAAAGGTAGAGAAAGCCACGGGCATAATCAGGGAACGGAACAGGACTGTTTTTTGATGTAGTATATGTAATATGAAAGGGTGATTCCTGGGCTGAGATCTTCAAGTGGGAAGATCCAGAAATGTTCAGGTGATCCGAAGGGTGCAGTCGAGAGGGATATAGAGTTTGAATGTGTTGTTTAGCATTGAAAGGCCTAACGTGAAGCTATATATCCTGGTCAGTGGCAGAAACTATAGTGTCGCTCAGGTATCGCTCGACAAGACGTACTAGAGCATCATCAACCAAACCATCCCGTAGCAGCAATTCCCACAGCGCGGCATGTACTTTGCTTCCCAGTGATCTCAATGGTATGTGCCATGGCTTCTGGTCGGGGCGAATCAAATCAACTCCAGACTTGAATGATTGAGGGGCATTGCTATGGGTAACACGGAAGCGAATTTCCCAAGCTGACTGCGGCTTGTCCGCGAGGGCTGAAAGATACAGAAAGCCGGATGAGTTTTCGGGAAAAGGAATAAGTTCCTTATTCAGGTTGAGCTGCATATAACCCAATTCGAAAGTAGAATCCGGGGTGAAGAATTTTGGCCTGGTCCCTGCCAGGTTTACATAGTCGGAAGGTTGAAGCCTAGATGAGTCCAAGGTTTTATGTAATAGCTCGAGCTCGTCTCTGAGCATAATGCCTCCCAATAGACTAATTTCGCTGCTCGGTGAATACTAAAATAAGGTATACAAATTAACATGGAGACTAACCGAGGACCATGGGAGCTGGACATTCACGCGCTTCGAGCCAAGCAACAAGCCCTGGAGACTCCAGTGACGAAGCATCTCACAGTCTCAGAAGAAGCTCGTAATAGCGAGTCCCCCTTTTGAGCTGAGATTCGGATATCAGATGTCAGGATGAAACTGTGCAAACGCCAGGAAGACTCTGGAGACTGGGTGGAAGACTTCGGTCGACGGTAAGTGGGTCCAAACACTGACGTAAGCAAACAGATCCCGGAGGTCGAACAATGATATCTCTCCGGTTCTTTCATATGTGAGCGCAACTATAGCTATCATTTCTACGTTTGCAAAGTCAGTCGATCGGAACGTACTGTATACCACAGGGCACTGAGTTTTATTTGGCGAACGAATGTCCCTTTGCTGAGCTCTCGGACTGGCGAGATTCAAGTTGTGCGCATTTCGAAGGATGGCTATCAGCGTGCTTGTTTGATGATAGCTAGAGAAACGCAAGTGTAGACTTATATACGATGTACATGCATCCGTGTGTCGGGAGATCAGCCGCTAACTAGGTGGCGGCGTCTCGCAGGATGGCTTGAATGACGGGATGCGCGGTCGTTTGAGCATTGAGTGTCCATGGGCGGGGATCAAGTGTTAGGGGTTGACCACCTGGTTTCCCATTTTTGGGTCCGCATTTTGTGTATTTCATGACAAGCTTGCCCTCCTGGGGCATAGGGATTCGGCCTACAAACTTGGGATTGCTGACGGTGACGGGGGTGATCATTTCAAGGATACAGATGGCCAATTGATCAGGCTGCGTGCTTCCTGGAGATGAATGTGCTTCGAAGCGGCACCAAGCCGAGCCTTGAATGGACAGTCAGAAAAGGTCCAGGGACGATCTATACGGCATACCTGAATATGGACTCAATCTAAGGTGATGCGTGACATTGAAAACTCCTTGAATAGCGTATTGCAGCTGTTCTCCGCCCGAACTGACGAATACCGCGATGATTGAGGCGCTTTGGAAATCCACGCGGAACCGCTGAGTCAAAGAACAATCAATGAGTGGGATTGACGTTGACTTTTTCTGTTTTGTGACCCCTATCTTATCCAGCAGTGCGTCGACGTCTAATCCTTCACGTATTAGAAGATCCCGCAGAGGCAAGTATTCTGGATTATGAGCTTGCAGCGAGCCCAATGAAATTGCCCATGGAGTCAAATTAGGATATAGTAGATCTGATCCCGACTTGAACGAGGAGGGGAAATTGTTGTCGGTGACACGGAAGCGAATTTCCCACATCACCATCGGCTCTGCGGCAGGGGAGTGAAGGTAGATGAAGCCACGGGCGTCGTCTGGAAATGGAACACGACACTTGTTTACATGAGTATACCTTAGCATGAATGCTGATTCCTGGTTATAGATGTTTAATTTGGGTGATCCAGAAAGGTTCAAGTGATCAGAAGGTTGCAGCTGGGAGGGGTTGAGAGTTTGTATGTGTTGTTTTAGCCTCGGGGGCCTGAGGTGAAGCTACATGTACTGGTCGGTGAGAGAATCCATGTTATTGCTCGACAAGACGTACAAGGGCACCATCGACCAAGCCACCCTGTAGCAGCAACTCCCACAGCGCGGTATACTGTTTATTTCCTAGTGATCTCACTGGTATGTGCCATGGCTTGTGGTTGGGGCGAAGCAAATCAGCACCGGACTTGAATGACCGAGGAGCGTTGCTACCAGTAACACGGAAGCGAATTTCCCAAGCTGACTGTGGCTTGTCCGTGGTGGATGATAGATACAGAAAGCCGGACGAGTTCTTAGGAAATGGGATACGGTGTGGAAGTCGGTTATAGCCCAATTCGAAAGTAGAATCCGGGGTGAAGCATTTTGGCTTAACCCCTGCCAGGTTCACATAGTCTGAAGGATGCAGCTTGGAAGGGTCCAACGTTTGAATAGCTCGAGCTCGTCCTTGAGCGTAACGCCTGGCAAGTGACTAATTTCACTGGTCAATAAAAGAAGTCACGCGAGTTATATAACGCGGAGTCTTACTGGGTACCGTTGGAACTGGCCATTCACGCGCTTCGAGCCAAATAATAAGCCTTGAAGACTCCAGTGAAGGAGCATCCCACAGAATACAAGTAGGTGTGGTCCTAGTCGAAGGAGCACGTAAAAGTGAGCTGTTAGGATGTTAAAGCATTCAGAGTTCAAGCTTCAAGCTTCCGGTTTGTTGGTTTGACCAACTTTACAATGATGAAGGAATGGGAACGAGTTATACAAGGTGATGTCGTCGACTCGGACGATCGACGGATTCAGACACCGGCGGGTGGCAGTGCACAGGGGCATTGGCCGATTTTTTATCGGAAAATAGCTGAGAAACATTGGGATACACGGATTCCAATCGTGTTCGGAAGAATTGTGGCCACTGAAAAGTTGATAATCATGAATGATCTTTTTGATATGATCAAGCCACAAACATAGCAGAAAAAACACAGTGTTTGGAGACAAAGCATTTGGACGTGTGGGCCAGAATCTGTCATGTTTTGACTTGAAACATTACCTTTATTCTATGCTTTGTGGCCCAATTATAGTAGAAATAGACTGCATGAATCTCCCAAGTTTTGGAGCCAGAACACGGTTTTCGTGTCTCCCATTGTTCCTTAATCGCCCTTCCCATCTCAAAAACATTCGAATATCGGTGTTCTGCCTACGGGAGACTAATTGTTCCTCGGCTGTTTTGCAACCAAAAATCGTTCAATGCCCCCTGTGAGTGGTCACTTGAATAAATATCCTACTTAGTACTCTTTCCTCGGCATACACCTAGTAGAAGTGGTGGCCCCTCTAGTACGTGCATGTGTTATATCCTCTCAAGCTAAATACTGACCACTCGATTCGTAGACGATACAGGGCAAATACAGGGTTGGTACAGAGCTCTTGCACAGTACAACAACAGTACAAGAAAAACACTGATAACTCAGATGTAATGGAGATGTTCATGGTGTTACCAGTAGGAGTTCTATGAATTGGAGGTACATTGAAGAGCAGAAAAGTTCGATCCTGAACCGCGATTAGGGTCTCAACGCGCTCAGAATTCTTGTCGTCGGAGCTGGGGTGAGGTTGTGAATCAGGTCATATGTGGGCGGTCACTGGCCAGCACTAACAGCACTAACAGCAGCGCGCAGTCGTTGACGCGTATGAAGGCGACTACGACACTGTAGCCTGAGAGCGCGGACTCGCGTATTGCCGAAGATGCGCTGAAGAGGGCCCGGGGGTCTTTGGAGCTCCACAGCTTTCTGAGGCTTTCTGGCAGTGATTTCGCAAATTCCCGTCTAACCAATGGCCAGCTGGTCCTGCAGCCCCGGGACCACGCACCGTTGCCTCGCATCGAGGCAGGTGCGCCTGGTGAGCAGAGATCGACATGAGCGAAAAGTCTTTGCCAGAAGTCCAAAATATGAGAGTGTGGTACAAGTGGAAAAGATAGTTTTGAGGGCGGCCAGATAGTCTGATATTGTCTTGAACTAAGATTTGGGAGCTTCTATGGGAAGAACACAAACGACACATTTGTTACACCCCAGTGGAGTAGTGCGTTCAACGTTGTTAGCAGAAACGATTGGAAAGTGCGCAGAGGAAACGAGAAACGGGCCAGAATACGACGAGGTTTCCAAAGTTCAAACACGTCTCTGAGTTCTAGCACATGTACATCCCTCTGTTAGCTGAAGGAAAATGAAGAAATGTTTGCGCACTTGGTTCGGCCACATATGTACATGTGCACGTGCACAGCCGAGGTTCCTGCGCAAATCTTGGAACAATCCGAGAAATGACCTGCAGCTGGTCGCCAGGAAGAGACGATTATCTTCATTCCTTTTGGCGTGGCTACGGGAGGCTTCCCTGAAGGTTTGCGAACGGCCCGTACGTGTCGCGATCGTACGTGGGACTCCCGTGCAATGCGCAAGAATGCGCGTTACCGACACTGACAGTGTTCGGCAATCATAGCATCAAGAGCAGTACCTGCCAGTGCCAATCATTATTGCTTAAATTTAAACACCGTTAAAGCCATATGCATGCGTGTATGCATCGGAGCAAGCGCCGACCATAACACTGGGCGACAGCTGGGCAGACAGAAGGATCCTAGGAGGCTGGTGAACTTGATTCTTGAAGCGAGTTGCGCTGCCTGCAGCCCATGAACATCACTCGCACGTAATCCCAGCGTATTCCCAGCGTAATCCAGGGTAACCGCCACCCAGGGAACGCGAACAATCAAATGCGCTGGGGTTTGTAACAGCAGTCCTGCAATTTGGCAGTAGCAGTAGCACTAGTGGCCGTTGAGCGCGCAGATGGCAGTGATCCGTAGCAGTAAAAAGTCATCAAAGAAGGGGTGTGCTCGCTAACGTTTCGTGATAGTTTGGAAAATAGCTGAGAATGCCCTCCCGCCTCTGCTTGCATGCATGATGGTGAGGTGGCAAAGACGTAACATTGGACAGGAAAGACGTCGGAACGAAACGAGTCAGGGAAAATCTCGGCCGAGTTACCGACGGGGGTACTACTGGCGAAATGAAAACGTGATTGGCTGCTACATAAAAAACTTTGGTATTGCGTTCCAGCTCTTTCCTTCACTCCAACCATGGCCTCCCTCGCAGCCCGCTCCCTCCGCTCCGCCGCCCGTCGCACCTCCCGCATCACCGCGCAGGTCGCCGCAAAACCTTCCCAGACCGCCGCCTACTCCCTGCTCGCGCGCTCCGCCGCTGCAGGCGCATCCCGCCAGGCCGTCCCCACAGTGCGTATATTTTGCGGGCACAAACCACAAAGCAGCTAACGGTATTCTAGGCGGCCCGCGGAATCAAGACTCTTGACTTTGCCGGCACCAAGGAGGAGGTCTACGAGCGCGCGGACTGGCCGCTCGCGAAGCTCCAGGACTACTTCAAGAACGACACGTTGGCCCTTATTGGCTACGGCTCCCAGGGCCACGGACAGGGCCTGAACGCCCGCGACAACGGCCTCAATGTCATCGTCGGTGTCCGGAAGGGCGGCGAGAGCTGGAAGCAGGCCCAGGAAGACGGATGGGTACGTCGCCTTCCCCATGATGCATATTGCATATTGCACCGTGGCTGACCGACATGCTGTGTTAGGTACCCGGCGAGAACCTCTTCCCGATCGAGGAGGCCATCAACAAGGGCACCATCATCATGAACCTGCTCTCGGACGCCGCGCAGTCGCAGACGTGGCCCACCGTCGCGCCGCTCATCACCAAGGGCAAGACGCTGTACTTCTCGCACGGCTTCTCCGTCGTGTTCAAGGACGACACCAAGGTCATCCCGCCCACCGACGTCGACGTGATCCTTGTCGCGCCCAAGGGCTCGGGGCGCACCGTGCGCACGCTCTTCAAGGAGGGACGCGGCATCAACTCCAGCGTCGCCGTGTGGCAGGACGTGACCGGTAACGCGAAGGAGAAGGCGATCGCGCTCGGCGTGGCTGTCGGCTCCGGGTACATGTACGAGACGACGTTTGAGAAGGAGGTCTACTCGGACCTCTACGGAGAACGTGGTGTGGTGCGTTTTCAAGCTTCGTCGGGTGTGATTGCGTTGCTGATCGTCTCCGTTTTCTGCAGTTGATGGGCGGTATCCGTAAGTCGCAGCGCGTGCATATTTGGCTGGGCCACCATACTGATGATTCTCACAGAGGGCATGTTCCTTGCGCAGTACAAGGTTCTCCGCGCAAACGGACACTCGCCGTCTGAGGCGTTCAACGAGACCGTGGAGGAGGCCACACAGTCTTTGTTCCCCCTCATCGGTGCCCATGGGTACGTGCCCTTCCAGACTACCTTCAAAGGCTTCCCACTAACGCACACTCATCACGCAGAATGGACTACATGTACAACGCATGTTCGACCACCGCGCGCCGCGGCGCGCTCGACTGGGCGCCCATCTTCGAGGCCGCGAACAAGCCCGTGTTCGAGGCGCTGTACGCGAGCGTGAAGAACGGCACCGAGACGCGCAAGTCGCTCGAGTTCAACGGGCGCGACACCTACCGCGCGGACCTCGCCAAGGAGCTCGCGGAGATTGACGACCAGGAGATCTGGCGCGCGGGCAAGACCGTGCGCTCGCTGCGCCCCGACTACAAGCCCGAGTAGATGTATGATTGATGTTGATGGAGGAGTTAAGGCGTTAAAGCATTATTGTAGACTTGATTAAAACAAAAGCACCAAGGTGCACTTTGAAGCGTCTGCCACAGTCTGAGTGTTTATCTCGGACGATTGATATGACTTAAATATGTCTGGACTCTGCGGGCCAAATGCTTGCCACGGAGGTATTTACATGTGCAGGTTGAACTTGCACGTGCGAAGAAGTTGTGATGACTTGACTTCGAACATCAAGTGTTGTTGTTCACCACAACGACGGAGGTCTTTGGGAGCCTCGTTGAAACTGGCCTCCTCTACTTGGCCGGGGGCCCTGCTGTTGTTATTTTTGGCTTTGCGACAAGTGACCGGGCGGATTCGCTGAGCATAGTTAATGTCTCACTGCGCCATATACCTCTATCGCTAATTTTATATCTTGCCGCAAATCTCGACACTCGGTCATGTTCAAACGTCATTGTGGGCCCCGATGTGTGCCCGGAACTCTTAGTACCCACCAAGCCTAGAAAGCGGCCTTGCTCGACAGTCGCGTCCGAGCCGCATCGTGTTTCTGAACTTCGAAATCAACGTGTCTATTTTTGGGATCGTGCCGTCGACGTCACGACCCACCTTACCAGGACGTCAAGTTCATGCCGAGTCTTCCCAAGGCCGGTGTCTGCAAACGGCGGACAAACGGCGGCATAGTCAAGCTTGGACCCACCGCGCCGGACCGCGCCTCAACCGCACCTTGAATCTTGATTGCACCACTGTCTCAACGCTGCAGGACTCACCAAACTCGACCATGCCTATTTTTGCAGTCCTTTTGATATATAGGAGCCCAACGTTGTATCGTAAACTTGCATGTCTCGGAGACGAGATCGCCTCAGGCCTTGCTCAGGCCGCTATGGTTATGGAGTCATTCGGCATGCTTTTATCTATGTGAGTTTTTCGGGTTGATTGTTTACTGACAGGTGTTGGATGGGTGCTGAATTCATGACACTTAATAGGGAGCACCCCCGCTCGAGTTCATACGCGCAGAATACGCCACGCCCCTCGGATCCTCCTCACTCGTCAGCAACTTGCTCTTTGCGTGTTTCTAGTCAGCAAACCCGTCACAAAAAACAGATATACGAGCGAGCCTCACCCCCTCACCCCCTGTTTTATTCCGCCCAAGTTGGCTCACCTGCTGTAGGGCATGATTATCATGGTAATGGGCGTCAAACTTCAAAGGCATAGCCGCCTTCAGCACGACCAACGGCGGCATTTCCGACGAAACTGACCTTACGCACGCACGCACCGCGCCAAAAGACGACGAGACGATCACACAGACGCTCGGGATCGGGTGCGCATGCTGCTGGGGTGATTTTGCGAAGGGCTGTCTTGTGTTTTCCAAGTGGAGCCTACGTGCGTTTCACATCCCACACCCCTCCTTGCCCCGCTGATTCCTTATTATGATTATAGCGTGCAGTTCATCTCCTGCTTACTGTTGCACGAGAACCCGGGTAATCAATTCGAACGCGCCGCGCCCATGTTCAGATCATCCTCCTAGCCACAACCACGTCTTGCAGGTCATATATCATGTGCCTCAGCCGTGATTTCGAGGTCTTAGACTGCACCCTTGTCACACTCATATCCTACAGCATGCACGCAGCTACGGGCTTACCTAGTGCGTCCTATTCCCCATTTAAGTTTTGAATTTCATTCGCTGAGACCCGTGTTATTGCGCAGATATTCGACCCTCTACCAACTGTGGGTCCTCTACCTCCTCTTCCTCTCCATCCTCTCCATCGCATCGGGTGCCGTCCTCACATAC